>APFE030590719.1:82293-114872 GCA_000404065.3 Pinus taeda
AATAAGAGGGCTTAGGGCCTCATTTTGGTTAGCCATTTGATAGCCATTTTATAGCTAGAGTTAGTCATTTTTGTTATCTAGTGGTTAGTCATTTTTGTAGCTAGTTAGTCATTTTGTTTTAGCCATTAGTTAGCTAGTTTGTAATTCGATTTGTAGGCCATGGATTGGTTTTGCTTTCAGCTCTTTCTCAAGCTCTCCTTGTGGACAGTTTTGATGTAACTTTTCATTCTTGGTTAATAAAGATGGATCCAGCTTTGCACCAGCTCTAAATCTCTCTTGGGAGGCTGTAGTTCTTGGGGTTGGGCCCATCTCAAGTGCCCAGTACCTCCCTTGTTTATATTTATGTGTCTTTGCTTCATTCTCATAATAAAATCTGCTATTTGAATTCATGGCATAAGTAATTTAGGTTGATGCATTTTCGGTTTGGTGAGAGTCATAATCATTTGTTTCATTTACACTCCTCTTTCTCGTTCCATTACCATCTCTTCCATCTTGATCACGCATGCAAGCATATCTCCTCGACCTTCCCTTCGTTCTGTCTCCCACTCCTCACGTGACTTCATTTCCCAACCTTTCATTGACATAACCCTTTACCTTCAACATACTCCCTACACCCACTTCCCATCTCATTCCTCCACTTCTGAGCCATCACCAGCCTTATCCCTACCTCACATATCTCTTCCACCACTCCAACACTCCATCATCTCCCAAAACCTCCACGGCCAATCATCTTGTAGAATTGCACAGAACATCCTGTAGAAGACTTACATGACTATCCTGTAGAAACCTCTGAGTATCCTGTAGGATCCCCTGCAGACATCCTGTAGGAGGCCACTCACTCGGTTGCTGAGCTTCTGAATGTGAGGAACCTCTGTGGATGGATGCTAAGGATCCCTAGGGACCTCTCCTAGCCTTCCCAACCTGTCCCACGTTTTCCTTCCTTCTCCATCCCATCTGCACAACCAAACCCTGATAAGCACAAAATCACAATCATTCCACCCACTTAATGAAAAAGTACAAAAAAATGTCTTTTATGATGCAAGTAGTTTAGATCCATGCATTTTCACTTATTAGAGGTAGTAGCAGCATTGGTAGAAGTTTCATTCACATTCTTTGCATTATAGAAGTTAGACTAGTCAAATTAGGGTTTCCTAGGCTTACATGCTTTGATTTGCTTTCAGTTCATTTTTGTCAAGTAGATTAGTCTCCTTTGAGCTAGCTTTCGTCCATCATTGATAAAGCTTCTTCTGTGAGCCTATAGAAGTTGGCTTGAGCCCTAGCGGACTTGTGCCAGTTGACCAAGTGACAGCTGCGATAAGAGCTAGTACTTGTGCATATAGCACCGCCGCTTCCAAGTTTGTACGAACTACCGGGTTGATAAAATTAAGAGACAGGAAGCCCTAGGAGTTGTAGCATTATTGCTACAATACTGGGGCTCACCACAAGACCTGATATGTTTTCAAATATCATGTCAAAGTTTTATCCAATAAAAATACTTTTGCAGTACCACAAGTATCTTCTCCATTCCAAAGTTCCCTACTACCAAACTGTAATGTGTCTCCCAAATCATCTTGGCACACTCTCTTGAAGGAACACAAAGTTGTCCTAGGTAGCACAATAGTGCATCTTGGACGTGAATTTATGGAACTTTCTTTCCTTTAATAATCATCTAGTTTGTGGTGGTGAATTCAAGATCATCATTGTATAGCTCTAACCATTTAGAGGTATCATTCCCATAAGAGTTGAGAATAGTGATCAATGCCACAACCAGGGGCCAACCAAGGAAGTCTTCAATGTGATTGGATCTACCCATCATGTATTCAATATTCAAATGGATTTGCTATACATATGTGGACCATTTATGATGGAAATCATTATGTAACTTCCCCTTTACTTCTATAAATTTAAGATTTTGGTGATCTATGTGGATGATCATCTCCTTCCCTAGAATGTAATTTTTCCACTGTCGACAAACCTTCATAATGGAATACATCTTCTAATCATAGGTAGGGTATCTCTAAATAGTATCATAGTGTTTCTCACTATGATGGGCCACTTCATGCACTTACTAAGTGAGTATTTCACCAATAGCATAGTTGAAGGCATCTGTCTCAATCTTGAATGGTTGTTCTTGGTCTAGCAAGGTGAGGACTATTGCTGAGAAAAAGTGGTATTTCAGTTCAATGAATTCCTTTTTTTATGACTCACACCAAAAAAAAAAAAAAAAATATCTCCACCCTTGGTAACATGAGTTAAGGTCCAAGTGATATGAGATAACACCAACAGAAATTTTATGTGGATATTAGCGAGGCCGAAGAAGAAGTGCAACTTTGTGAGACTCAGCGAGACCGACCAATCCTGAATGACTTCGATTTTAGATGGATCTACATGCACACATTACTCATCAATAATGTAATCTTGATATTATACCTTGTCCATGCCAAAGGAGCATTTTTCCAATTTAACACATAACTTGTGCTACTACAGAATATGCAGGACCTACCAAATATGTTGCAGGTGTTACTCCCAACTCTTGTTAAATATGATGATATTATCAAGATATAAAACCATGAATGAGTTGGTAAAAGGCCACAAGATGTCATCCATCAACCTCATGAAATTTGTAGGTGCATTCATCAAACTGAATGACATGACCAACCACTCAAAAAGACCTTCCTTGGACTTGAAATTAGTCTCCTACACATTTGTGGGTTCTATTGGAACTTGATGACAGATGGACTTCAAATAAATCTTTTTGAATTACTTGCCCCCTTTAAGTTGTTCAAGAATTTCATAAATCCATAGAATTAGGTACGTGTTCCTAACTGTGAGTTTGCTCAGTGCTCAATAATCATTTTAGAGTCTCCAGGTCCCATCCTTCTTCTGCATGAGTAAAATTGGGCTCCCATAGGGTGAAGGAATTAGTTGGATGTGTCATTTTTATAGCAAATCTTGGATCTGCTTCTTGATTTCCTCATGTTCCAGAAGAAAGCGATGGTATATTGGCCCATTTTGTAGAGGTGAAATGTGGGTTAGATTGATTGAATGCTTGACCTGATAGTGGAAATGTACCCCTATGGGTGAGGAGAATACATTTTTGTACTCTTCCATGACCTTATCCACTTTCCTTAACCACACAGAGGATCCTTGTTTACGGTCCATGAATTTGGCCATAATCTTCCCCTTTGAGAATGAATTGGGAGGAAGACAAACTTCCTAGTTTAGGAGATGATCTTACTACATTTCTTAGCATAGATAAGAGAAATGAAAGTAAGCGGGGCTTCCTCTGGTATCCTATATAGTTTTCTGCCCAAAGTAATAATAACTGTAAGAGGTCTAGACTCATATATAGGATGATGCTTCCACAAGTATGGTTGGCCCAAAAAAACTTCATAAACTTTAAGGGTAGCAAAGTGACACAATATCTCATTCGTGAAAGGCTTGATGCTATTGGGAAGGTGTCATTGTTGGCTGACGTGGAGATCTCACCCTTGGTGGAGCCACTTGATGGTGTATGAATATGGGCATGGTGTTGTTGGTAGGCCCAAACACTTAACAACCTCTCCTAATATGCGGTTCTTTTGACTCCTACTATTGACAATGAAACCATGATAGCCCCTTTAACCCATATTTGTGAGTGGAAGAGATTCCCACCTTCCTCGAGATCTTGGAGATCACTTTTTTGGACCTTGGTGGTAGCGATAGTGGCATTTGGTTCTAGATAAATTATCTATTTCCCCTTTTTACAGTTTCATTCAAATTTGGAACCTACATCTAACTCTGAAGGTTTCATCTTAGCCACTAGTCATTTCTTTGTGTGACACTCATTTGTATTATGAGTAGGGCACTTGGGGAAATCACGCCACTTTCTCATGTCTTTATTCATCTTCCCATTGGTATTATTTACTTGTGGATTCAATGGGTTGTCCTAGGTTCTTCCACCTTGGATCTTTCCTTTGTTATATGGTTTGGGGGTGCCCTCTCCTTACTTCAGATTCAGAAATATAAAGTCTCACTTATTCTAATTAAAATTTTACTTGATTATAGTAGCATATCAATATACCACACCAAGTTAGGAGATTTCCAGGAACTCCATTTTTGTTTGGATGTATTTTTATAGAAAAACATAATACTTGACCAATAGATTTCGCTCATAGTCCTTGACACCAAACTTCGTGCACAAGGTATGAAATATATTTCCGAACTCTAGCACTTCATAATCTCTTTCTTATTGTAGTGTGGTTCACTTTATATATATATATATATATATATATATATATATATATATATTCATAGATTGGAATAGGGTAATATTGTTCCTTAATAACATCCTTAAAATAGTTCCAAGAGGTTATGACTGAGAAATAGTGCAAACTCCTTTGTTTCCCTTTTCTCATAGTAAGTTTCCCACTAGTCCTTAACGTTGGGGGTGGTATTAAGCAGTGTAAAAGTAATATTTCTCTATTAGAAAATTTATGGATTGAAAAATATCCTTCTGGTAGATTTAACCATTTATCTAGAGAATTTGTATCTATCTATCCTTTGAATATAAGAATATCAAAATTGACCTGTACCTTAAAGGGGATGGTGCCTCCGAAGTGGATGTTGGATGAAGATACATCACTTATTGGTATTTTCCAAAGGATCTAGGAGAATTTATCCATCATTTTGTTCCTATGTTTCTCAAGGGCTTCTTCGATCAACAATTTGATAGGTTCTCTTACTCCCTCGTCTTTCTTTTCTTCCACCATGGGAGGTCGTTGGGGTTACTGACGATGATATTACAAGGGTTCAAGTAGTTCAAGTCCCAACTCTTTATATACCCTAACCTCATTAGGGACATGAACAAAAGAATAGATAAAAAGAAGACTTCTCTGGTACCATTGATCTGGATTATTGAAGAAATGAAATGAACTACATATTTAAAATAGAAACATAGATAGAAAGTGAGACTTAACTTCAATTAATAAATAGAAAATGATAAAATTATTTACATGTAGAATGAAAGAAAATTAGCTCGAATCGTGGTAGTTTATATCTGAGGAGAGATGTGATGGTTACTTTCCTTCTTGAATGATGTTACAATTAGATTCAAATGTATTCTTATCATGAAGAAACAATGAGAAACCATACACATCCAAAACCCTAACCCTATGAGATGAAGTGTGAAAGGCTTATTCGTCTTGATGGTGTAAGTTGGAATGTCAACTTCCTAGGATCGTAACTTTGGCATATGATCTTTGTTTGGTGTCTATGATAGCATGTTTCAAATTTCTTTATGAGGAGGACAAATTTCGACTTCAAACATCAATTACAAGCTCATGTTTACCATTTTCCATAAAAATTCTATTTAGGGCCTCAAAAATGGCTCTAGAAGTTTAGGACCCAGAAGCTATAAAAAATTAGAATGCTTCCAAAATATGAAAATCATGTTGTGAACCAGTGGAGCAAGTGGGTGGCCACAAATATCCACTTAGATCACAATGAAGAAAATAAAATTTCAATTTCGAGGAAGCTTGCCACTGTGGACTAAATTCTAAGGAGTGATTGGTTTCTAGACCAACTCCAAGATAGTGACTTAACATTGATAGGAGGAGATGCATCCAAGGAGGGCATTCATATATATCCTCTCAATTGACACAAAAAAATAAGAGATAATGTGAATATATGAATTCACCAAGTACAATTGATAGAGGAATCACTAATAGAAAAAGTAAATAAGATCTATAGATGACCAATTAAGGTTTAGTAACCCCATTTTCCTTTCTACTTCACAACTTTCACACAAAATATCTCATAATTGGTCTAGGGTCCTAATTAAATATAGACAAAGTCACACAAGCTAAAACAATTTCATGCCAATAATATGAGAGGTTATTTTCGGGAACTAACCTATATAGCATGTGTAGGAAGCTTGGTGAAAGAATATGACGGTGAAACTACAACCCTATAACAAACCCATGTAGTTGTTGTTATAGCACTCTACAACATATAGCTTCGTATAGCTTCTTGTAACCTATAGCTTGTTGTAGTTCTTCGCATACTCATGATGGCTCTTATGTTTTTTTATGCAAAGAATTGATGGGAAAGAGTCTTTGTATTCATTAGTTTTTCCTCAACTTTAATGAGTGTTTTAACTTATGATTCAAGGTATTAGAGATGGGACTCAACACACGTCACTTAACTATCCCTTCCACCACTCCACTTCCCACCACAATTCTTGGACATACACCCCCACCTCAATTGTTCACCAAGAAAGATAATGCTCACCTCTTCAGATAATAGACCATTTGTCTTATTTATTCCTCACACGTGGGTAGAAAATTTTGAGAAAGGTGAGTGCTGACTGCTAGTTTGGACATGGTTTTTGTTAGTTAGATTTCTTGGGCGAAATTATTTGAACCCTGTTTTTGTACAAAAGGTAATTTATCCTATGCTTAAACGAATACAAAGAAAGATTTCATGGGTTTCTTACCTCATGGTTACATTTTGAGGCACTTGAAGTTGTTGCCTATCATTTTTGTAGAAGTCTTCAAGTGCTAAGTGCAATGTGCAACTTATCTTGTAGTAGTATATAAGGGGTCCTATAGTTTCTTAGGATCTATTCATTAGTTCTTGGAGGGTGTTCTTGAAGTTGTTGGGTTGTTGGATTATGTCCCATTAGAGGGTTCTTTGTATGCTAAGCAAACTAGGCCTTTAGGGTTTCTGCAGCCTATTATAGGACTATGTAGTTTCATGTAGCAAGAATAGATGCCCCTAATTCTTAATAAAAATAATCTTGACATAATGGCTTGGTAATTCATGGGAATGGAGGAAAAGGTGATGGAGAGGGTTTTGATTCTGACTATGATATAAAAAATTAAAGAAATTTGTTGATATGAGGTGAAATGAGGCGAACATAAGGGGATAAACTCATTTTTGAGGCCTGGTTATAGAAATATAAAGTGTTAGGATCCTTTTGGTGTCCTTTCTTGGATAAAATTCTCAACTATTTTTTGATTTGTAGCTTTTTTTCACAATTTGGTCTTTCCAATAGTAGTTTTGGACTTTCTTGTATCATTTCAAGAAAGTTGTAGAAAAATCTTGGAAAGTGGATGATCTAACATGGATGATGTTAGGGGTGATGAAAAGAAGTGGAATATGGTTCAAGGATGTCATTTGGATCCTTCTTGGGGAAATTGTGCTAATGAAATGGAAATTGGTCTAAGTGAGTCCTTTTAGGCTGTCCTAATTTGTTGTATCCTTATTGTACCTACACAAAAACCAATGTGAGAGACAAAAATGTTTTTGTTACCTTTTTTCCTTGTTTTATTTCTTCTTCTTCTTCTTCTTCTTCTTTTATTCTTTTTTTCTTTTACAGTTTTTTTTCTTCTTTTTTGGGGTTCTTATTGGCTACCTCATGGAGGTTTTCAATAGTGAACTTACTTCAGACACCTTGGAAGAGGTTTTCACTTGGAGCTTTATTATATTTTCATTGTTCATAGAGTTTTTAAGCCAATGATTCTATCTCAAGCACCTAAAATGAGGTTTTCACTTGAGATATTTTACTTTTTACTTTTTTATTATTTTTTTAATCAAGGGTGGGATGGATTAGGACCTCTAATGCTCTCAATGGCATCAATTTCCTTTCTTAATGGATCTATGAATTTATCCCTAAGGGATTCCTATAAATCTTTAGTGTGTAATGATTTACTAACAATGGTATTTGTTACTAATATATAGTTTTGATCTTGACAAAGCCACTATCATAACATTTCTCCACTAAGTAAGGTCCCAACCATCTAATCATGGTGTTTACCTTGAACTCCTTGAACCTAGAGTCATATAATATACCCCAATGACCCTCTCAGATGGTTATAGTTTTGATGTATCTATCATGCCATATTTTTCTCTACAACTGCACTACCTCCTTATGTAACAAGGCTTCCATTCTATACTCATCCAAGGCATTTAGTTGATGTATCCTATTAGCCTGTTCCTTTTTCAAATTCATGTATATTTGGGTTGCCATCCTCAACGTGTTGTATTCAAATTGAATTTATAACAAAGCCTCATTTCCATAGACTAGTCCATTGGGGGTGAAACTAGAAGTGGTTTTTAAGTAGCATTTGTTGGTGTCCAGGTATGAACAAATTAGTCAACCCTTTTCCTACATTAATTCATCAATCCAGGTGCATACTCTTTCCAAGGTAATGTGCAAGGTATATGCAGGAGAAAGGTTGCACTCTAAATCAACCAAGGGTTCGTGATTAAGAAATCAACGCATCGTTGTAACAGTAATGGAAATGAGCTGCAAAACTTAGAAAGGCATTCACAACAATCTATGTAATTTGCAACAACAATAAGTAAATAGATACAACAAGTAAAACAACATACAAAAAGGAAAGACGCAATGCCTGATCAGAAGAGCGGGCCCAACTCTCTAATCAGGGTTGCATTTACTCACAACTGAAGATAGAACAACAAAGCGTTTATATTTTATTAATCTAAAGAAAAATTGTTACAATACATATCCTGGTACCACTAACCCTTCGCACAAGAATGATCCATTTTTTATACAATACAGGGGGTCATAACATATTCCCCCAAAACCTGGCAACTACATGCCCAAAAATATACATCAGTTCAAAACACCACTAGTGCTGAGAGAGCAAGAACAAAAATGATCCAAAATGGATTGGGAACAACTGCATGTTGGTTATCCTATTTTAGCACTGCTAAACGGCTACTGTGAATCACAGAACTGGCGCTATATGGTGCAAGATCAACACCTATTCTCTAGAATCTATGGACATAACAAGTTTTAGTGGCTCGCATACGTAAAACCCTTGTGACTTTACTTCATTTATTAAATATTCCAAGAGATAGAGAAAGGAGGGTTACCTCATACGTTTATCATAATAGATACATGTTAATGAGTGTAAAAAGGATGAAAAGATGAGTGGAAATGTAGGGAAAAGGTAATAATATTTGGTGCCCAACATTTTCCCCCAACTAGCCTTCTGCATGCCCTCATGCTGCTTGGCGCCTCCGCAGGTCTGGATTTGATAGATTGTGGACCTTGTGAAGCTGGATGAGATCATATTCCTCTCCCATGTTTGTTCCTGGAACCTTATACCATTCTGAAAGAGTAACTTCCTTACACCAATCATTTGTTACATTATATGTTGGGGTATATTGCTTTGCCAGCAACCAAATAGCAAGGAACTGGAACTAGATTCCCATCCACCAGACCCCACATGTTTGGATGCATGCCACGTATCTTGGCACCCTACTTAGTGCCCATGCAAAATTTGGTGCTCCAAACGGTTCCCTATTCTTGATAGACATAGATAACATCATCAACCTTTTTTGGAAACTGTCAAAGGCCTCATCTTGAAATGTGACTATTTGTTTGACACAAAGATCAATGCACCAGTTTTGTGTCCTCAACATTCGTTCTTTGTTTCCCTCAAATTATAAAAAGGTGTTTTGCTTATTGTACATAGTCACTGACTGCTCGTGCTCCCCTCTCATCATAAAAGGCTTCATGGTCTGATTTGACTCAAACATATTAGAAGCCTTTTGCTAGCTTATATGATTGAGAGCATAAGAGGTGAGAGGCCTTCAATGAATGTCCCCCATATATGGGACCAGATTAAACTCTCTGTCTGCATGCAGAACGTATCCTTGCATATAAATCTCACACATCAAATGTTGAGTTGCCGAATCATGAGCCCTCAATATCCGGAGGAATTGTACACCATCCTCAATATCATGACTAATTTCCTTCTTAATTCTCTCCAAACAAAAATTGCTCATACAAGAACAAAGCATAGCTAGAAGCAGGAGGGTGACATGCCATTACCTCTTGTGCTAGGAAGAAAATTTCTTTTTTGTTAGCCTTCAATTCTATCACTTGTCCCTCCAGCAACTCCACCTTGAGCTTCTGCTTTGCGTACCCCAATTAGAATATGTCTATGCACTCCACATATTCGAAGATAGCCTTAGATGCTTCTTCCTAGGTTTTCTTCACTTCATGCCAATATCGAGCCACGATGGATTTCCAGGTTTGTACTTCGGCCGTCAAGGAAAACTCATGACCTTCGAACAGATGCTCGATAGGGTCTATCTGAGTGGCAACAGAAGTTGTCGCCACATTGTCCACCTGTGTTTCTGCTTCGGCCACTGTGGCTTTGGGCTTCTTAACCCACCGCCTATATTTCTTCACCTATTCCTTTAGCTGGTGCACCTATCTTCTCAACCTCCTAACCTTTGTTTTTAGCCACATCGCATCCCTGAATTGCAGCTGATATTTCTGCTTAACGGGAAACCTCCATTGCTTGCACAACTCTATCCATTCCTGCTTGACCACCACCTCATTTGGTACTTCAATTGGTTTAGCAGGAGGTAGGTCACCTGGGGGAATATCTGCTAGACCTGCTATTAGGTTTTTCTCCATTACTCGCTCTTTCTCAATCATTTCTTGCTTCATGACCACCTCGACCGGTCTTGCCCCTGGTGCAGAAAGTGGTGGATTACTTGAGGGAGTATGCACAGGTTCAATTGTTGGGACCACTCTGCTTGGTCCCTCTTCCTCGGGAGCATCTACTTCCTTCTTGACCACTACCTCGACCTACTGTGAGGCTGTCTCGGTAGGTGGTGGATCCACTAGATGGATATCCATCAGCGTTTCAGCTAGCATCTCCCTTCCTAGTTCCCTTGTTTCAGAAACACCTATCTCTTCCTCTCTTTTGGGTTCCTAGGTACCTATTGCCCAAATAGTGTTTTCCTCACCCAATTATTATGCTTGTGGCTTTGTGGGTTGTCCTTCCTCCCTTTGTCCCTCAGGAAGGTCTCGCTGGGAGTCTGCGGCCAACAAACCTGCGACAACTGGTCCTTTGATCAACCCATCAAACTTCAAATTAGGAGGAACAACAACCTCCTCCTTTGCTCGTCGGGGAAAGCAAGACACCATTGCCCCTCATGGAATGGAGAAATAAAAAGGGAATTGAAAGAAGTTTTCTGCCAAAGCCATCCTGACCCCGATTGTGACCTTGATCTCTTTTCCTTTATTTCCAATAGCTCCACTCTAGGTTGAGACTTCTTCCTATATGGTTTCCTGTCCCGCAGTCGAAACTGGTTCTTGTGGAACAGTGTCGACCTCAGGACTCAATTCCTTTACAATTTCCGAAGTCGGACGAGTTGGTGGTGGTTCTTGTGTAACACCATCACCCGTATCCAACATTTCTCGATCGGCTGATGCTTGCACTATCTCTTCGAGCCCAAAACTGATGAAAGTGGACTCTTGTATCACCATGTCAACCCCATCTATTGTGACCATAGTTTCTCCTCCTATTGATCCCATGGTTCCTTCAGCCTCTAGCCCCTCTTGTCTTGGTCCATCTTCCTCCATTGTCTCCACAGTCGAGGCTGGTTCTTGTGGAACAGCCTTGGCCATAATGTCAACAATTTCTTCTACCTCAGTGTGCCGTGGTACCTCTTCTCCCATTATGGTGCTGCCAATTTTCTCCCTTGGCTCCATAGTCAAGGCTATTTCTTACGGGATAGCCTCGGCCAAGATGCTAATGGCTTCTTCTATATCAACCCTCTCTTGCTGTAGCACTTCTTCTTCCATTGGTTCCACAGTTGAGGTTAGTTCTTGTGTAACAACCTTGACTATCCTTTCCACTTCAAGCTCTCTGTTTTGTTCCAACTCCTCAGTCTCAATCTCCATCTACATTTCCCCCAGCTCTTCTTGATCCACATATTCACCTTCTGCTACTGGTCCTTCCTCCATTTCTTTCGGCTCTTCCTCCATTACTTCCAACTCTTCCTCTCTAGCAGCTATAATATCTGCTATCTCTTCCTCTGTAGATTCCCAGAATGCTTCCCATGGAATTTGAAACCAGGCAATTGCATGCATGACCAATAGCTGAATTGACCCATGGTTGGTGATAACTGCTTCAACTTGTCGTGAATGCTGAGTAGATTGCGCCATCAGCTGGAGGCTTTTTAGTAAGAAGAGAGGCATGCTCAATGAAAAGGCTTCTAACCATGGAAACTGGAAGTGAAACAACACTCTGAAATGGTATTTAAATACAGTGGTATACCTCCCTTCGCAGGTTTTATACCTCATTACAAAACCTGCTACATCACCCCATGGGTGCAGTAATGAATTATGGTCATACCCTCGCCCTTTTTGGATGACGTTTTCACTAGCTTGCAGAAATTCTTTGGGGAACTCTGGGAGGGAGGTTCCTCATGAAAGCCAGCTCTATCCTTGTTGTGGTAGCCCGCTAACCTCTGCGACGGATTCCTCTGTGACAACGATTTCTATGTTAGAAAATTATAAATTACAGAGCAATGGAACACATAGAATATTGCATAAATATAAACACATAAAATGCATAAAACCAAAGAGACACAGATATATGTGGTTCACCCAGTTTGGGCTATGTCCACCCTGAACTGTCGGTCCTTCCTTTCTATTATCTAAAAAAAATTAAGAGACACAACCTACAACAGATTCGCTATAATATCCTCTATTTTCTCTCACAGTCTCACCTCTTTGCTTCTCGCTCAGAGAATACACATCTATATAATAGCCTCAATACAATGTCCTCATGAGAAAGAGAGGGGTTTCCTTCTAGGGAAAAAAACCCCTAAACTAAACATAAGTTCTATCGTCAGATCATCCTCCTAATGAACGGCCCAGATTGACTAGAAATTACTATACTTTTAGAAGGAGATTTTACATCTGTTTCTAGCTTTGGGGCACTTCCCCCGAAACCCTCGTCGAGGGACTGCTAGCCCCCAGACCACCCAGCCAGGGGGGATGGGCCCCCTCGAAGCCCCCCGGGGGGCACAAGTCCCCCCCGCATCCCCCCACGTGGAGGGGTGTACAAACTTCTTGAGGTATACATATAGCTAAAACAAATACCTCTAAATAATCATGCTCCACACCCAATAATCTCCTACTTGGAGAATGATTGTAGCAACTCCACCGCTGCTTCATTTGCTAGACAATGACTCCTCTTTGGACCTGGCTGTTTCTCATCTTCATTGTCATCCTTGAAGACCAATTGAAACTGAGCATATTCTCAGTTTCTCCTGGTTACAACTTTTGTTAGCATATCTGCAAGATTTTGGCTAGTGTGTATCTTTTCCAGCTTCAACTCTCCATCTTCCAACACTGATCGTATGAAATGGTACTTGAGCTATATGTGTTTAGTCCTGGAATGAAATTCCGAGTTCTTTGCAAGATGAATGGCACTTTGGATATCATTGTATAATGTGCCCATATCATGCTTCTTACCCAATTCACCATAAACCTTTGTAACCAAATCATTTCTTTACTAGCCTCTGTAGCAGCAACATACTCTGCTTTAGTTGTTGAAAGTGCAACAACACTTTGGATTTTTGAAACTCAACTGACAGCTGTTCCACGTATAGTAAATACATATCTTGTAGTGCTCCTCCTATTATCTCTGTCACCTGCTATATTTGCATCAACATATCCCTGTAGAGAAATGTTTGAACCACCAAAGCATAATGCTTGATTTGCGGTACCTTTCAAATATTTGAGAATCCATTTCACTGCCATCCAATGTTCCTGTCCTGGATTATTCATGTACCTGCTTACAACTCCCACTACATGTGCAATATCAGGCCTTTTGCAGACCATTGCATACATTAAGCTTCCAACTACTGATGCATATGGAACTTTAGACATATAATCCATGTCTTCTTGGGTCTTTGGGCACATTTCCTTACTAAGTTTGAAATGGCTAGCAAAAGGTGTACTAACTGGTTTTGCATTGTGCAATATTAAATCTTTTCAGCACCTTTTGTATGTACTCATTCTGAGACAATATTAATTTGTGATTTTTCTTGTCTCTAGTTATTCTCATACCAAGGATTTGTTTTGCAGCTCCCAAATCCTTCATTGCAAATGAATTTGCCAATTTTCTTTTTAGCACATTTATTTCTTCCATGTTATACCCTGCAACAAGCATGTCATCTACATACAATAACAATATAATATAGCTGCCATCATTTTGCTTTTTCAGATAAATACAATGATCAAAGTGACATCTAGTATAACCTTGTTCAAACATAAACTTGTCAAATTTTAGATACCACTACCTTGGAGCTTGTTTTAAGCCACACAAGCTCTTCTTTAACTTGCACAGTAGTTTCTCCTTCCCTTTCATCTCATATCCTTATGGCTGTTGCATATATATCTCTTCCCCCAAATCCCCATGGAGAAAGGCTATCTTTACATCTAACTGCTCAAGATGCAAATCTTCAACTGCTACTAGACTTGAAATAGTTAAATGATTGAAGTCATTTTAACAATAGGAGAAAATATTTCATCAAAATCAATACCTTTCTTCTATGCAAACCCCTTCACCACAAGTCTAGTTTTGTCCCTTTGTTTTCCTCCATCTTCTTCCTTCAACTTGTAAACCCATTTATTCTGCAATTTAGTTTTACATGTAGGTAACTTGTCTAAGTCCTAAGTCTGGTTATGCATTAACGAGTCCATCTCTTCTTCCATGGATAACTCACACTTCTTCCTACTTTCAACTTGCAGTGCTTCTTCATAACATTCGGGTTCACCAGAATCAGACAACAATAAATAATATAATGAAGGACAATATCGTTCAGGGGGTATACTTATCTTGGTAGATCTTCTAACACCACTTTCAGGTGTTTGGGGTTCCTGTTGCTATTGTGGTTTTTGTTTTTGTTGTGGTTGTTGATTATTATTATTTTTAGGCACCTTTACTTTTTCAGTGATCTCATTAAGAACTGTGTATTCTTTGTTTTCTTTTTCCTGTTTCTTTTCCTGCAACTGATTCTTATATAAGACCTTGTCATTGAATATTACATCTCTGCTCCTAATGATTTTGTGATTTTCATAATCATATAAGCGATAACCAAAATCATTAACACCATATCCGATAAGGGTACATTTCTTTGATTTTGCCTCAAGATTTGTTCTATTTTATTTATTAATATGGACAAAGGCCTCACAACCAAAAGGCTTTAAAAATGAGTAGTTTACCTTTTTACCTGTTCATGCTTCCTCTGGAACACCACCATCCAAGGAACTTGAAGGCCCTCTGTTTATTAGATAAATAACAGTATCTACAACATCTGCCCAAAATTGTAAAGGCAATCCTGCATGTAATCTCAGGCACCTTGCATGCTCCATGATTGTTCTATTCATCCTTTTTGACACACCAATTTCTTGTGGTTTTCTTAGAACTATCTTCTCTCTATGAATTCCATGCTCTGAATAGTACCTATCAAACACTTTGCTGCAATATTCACCTCCATTGTCTGATCTAAGATACTTCAATTTCTTTCCTGTCTCAATCTCAACCGAATCTTTCCAGTTCTTGAACGTATCAAATACATCAGATTTATTCTTAATACAATAAATCCAAGCTTTTCTAGTTGCATCATCAATAAAAGTAACATAATAACGAGAGCCACCAATAGATGATACCTGAGTAGGTCCCCATACATCTGTATGCACAAGCTCTAATTTTTCACTCTTCTTTTCTTTCCCAACTCTAAGAAATTTGACTCTCTTCTGTTTTCCATAAATGAAATTCTCACAGAAGTCCAAATCAACATTCTTCAAACCTGGCAACATATTCCTTGAGTGAAGAATCTTCATCCCCTTCTTACTCATGTGTCCAAGGCTATGATGCCATAATGTTGCATCTGCTCCTTTGGATGTTAAAGCATTAACAGAGTTAGAAATACCATTGCATAAGTATAATGTACCAACCTTTTCTCCTTTTGCTATTACCAGGGCTCCTTTGGTGACCTTCCAAGCTTTATCTGTGAAATTTGTCACACAACCTTCACCGCCTAACTGCCCTGTTGAAATTAGATTTTTCTTCAAATCTGGAACATGCCTTACCTCGTTTATTAGCCATTGGTTTCCATTCTGCTATTTTACAAGAACCTTACCCATTCCAACAATTTTACAGGGTTTATCATCACCCAAACGGAGTTGTCCAAAATCTCCTTGAACATAGTCATGAAAATATTTCTTATCGAGTGTTGCATGGAATGAGGCCCCTGAATCTACCACCCAAGAATCAGTAATATTTTCGAAATAAAGAATCAAAGAATCTTGTAACACCTCACCTGTCACATTTGCTTCATAGTTGTTTGCTTGTTGTGCATCTCCTTCTTTTCCCTTCCAAGATCTATAGTCTTTCTTTCGTTGTCCTTTCTTTCCGCATTTCCAGCACACCATCCCTAATCTGGACTTGGATCTACCTTTCCTTGATTTACTACGATATCTTGAGCTCTTTCCTCTTTCCATTTTTCTTCCCCTAGACTCTGCACCTAAAGCATTACCTGATGTCTCACTGAAGCTTTTCCTTCACATTTCCTCGCTAAGGATAGCACCAACAACATCATCAAACGTTAAAGTACTAGATCCAGACATAGAGTTACTAATGGCCATTACTTGACCATTCCAACTTTCTGGAAATGATCACAAGAATAATAGAGATCTAACTTCATCATCAAAGTTTACCCCTACAGAACTTAACTGACTTGTAACAGTATTAAAATCATTTAAATGGTCCACAACAGATCTACCTTCCGACATCTTCATATTAAATAACCATTTGATAAAAAATACCTTGTTTGAGGCCGAGGGTTTTTCATATAGTTTTGCCAACACCTTAATCAAACCCTCTGTCATTGTTTCCTTCGAAATGTTGAAGGCAACCAACACTGCGAGACACAACCGTACTATTTCGAGTGCCTTTCTATCAAGAAGGTTCCATTCTTCATCTGTATACCCATCGACATCTTTGTTTTTCCACCCAATGGTAGGTACAGATCTTTCTGATACAGATAATCTTCCATCTGCATCTTCCACAGCGAGAAGTTTTGGCCATTAAATTTCTCGACCCTAAACTTACCATCTTCTGCCATTACTCCCACTCGAACAAGGAACCCTTCTTTCCTATGAGTTTATCAGCCAAATAGACCTTCGGCTCTGATACCAGTTGTTAGAAAAATTATATATTATAGAGCAATGGACACATAGAATATTGCATAAATATAAACACTGAAAACACATAAAACCAAAGAGACACAGATATATGTGGTTCACCCAGTTTGGGCTATGTCCACCCCAAAAAGCCAGTCCTTCATTTCTATTATCCAGCAAAAATTAAGAGACACAACCTACAACAAATCCGCTGTAATATCCTCTATTTTCCCTCACAGTCTCACCTCTCTGCTTCTCGCTCGGAGAATACACATCTATATCACAGCCTCAACACAATGCCCTCATGACAAAGAGAGGCATTGCCTTCTAGGGAAAAAAACCCTAAACTAAACATAAGTTATACTGTCAGATCATCCGCCTAATGAATGGCCCAAATTGACTAGAAATTATAATACTTTTACAAGGCAATTTTACATCTGTTTTTAGCTTCGGGCACGCTGCCCCCGAAACCCCCACTGAGGGATGGTCTAGGTGGGATGGGCCCCCTCGAACCCCCGTAGGGGGGACAAGTCCCCCCCGCACTCCCCCGCATGGAGGGGTGTACAAATTTCTTGGGGTATACATTCGGCTGAAACAAAGACCTCTAAATAATCATGCTCCACACCCAACATTCTATTCCTCGAACTCGAGAGCTCTCCTCACCTAAATTGAGTGCAAATTCAATTGCAACTACTTCATTGAACCCTTGCAACCTATCAAGATAGATGTCCCAACCTGAATTTTCAAAAAGTTGCAATACTTCCCTGTTGTTTCAGACTACTGTTGTATCCTCTGGCTAATGGTGCACATTCAACCCACCCATCATTATGGAAATAGTAATAGCATGGTGGACACAACTGGCTAGTAGGGGAAGAGTAGTTGTAATCCACACTAATAGTGGTGATGGTAACAACATAATGGCCACGAGGTAAAACGGTGGTGAAAGTGATGGGTAAATTCTTGGAAAACGCAACAAATGATGGTGAGTTATGGCAGTAAAACTGAATGATTACAATAATTAAATGCAGTGTATTGGGGAGAGGACTGATGAAGTTTTAGGTGTACGAATTCAAATCCCAATGCGTGAGAAACATAATTATGAAATCACAATATTTTTTTATTCCCATTCACATTGGAATTGGTAATGATGTGGTACGAATACGATTAATAATACACCATTGCTTATTTATGATGAGACCCCCCCAACTTAAATGTGGTCATTCGCATCACATAATAATCTCTTTAATGGAATATTTAATTAAATCTGTAAGATTCAGTAGAGGCATCAAGATGACATACCTGGTAGTGGAGTAACAGAAAAAATGACCAATGGAGTAGCAGCAATGGGAGAGTAACAGCACCGACGGAGTAACGACAGCGGTGGAGTAACAACACCGACAGAGTAACAACAACGCCAGAGTAACAACTCTGACAGAGTAATAGCAATGGTAGAGTAACAACACCGATGGAGTAACATCAACAACGGAGTAACAACACTGGTGGAGTAATAGCAACGGCAAAGTAATTGCACCGACGGAGTAACAACAACGATGGACTAACAACACCGAGGGAGTAATAGCAATGGTGGAGTAACAACACTGACGAAATAACAACAATGATGGAGTAACAACACTGATGGAGTAACAACAGCGGTGGAGTAATAGCACCAACAAAGTAATAGCAATGATGGAGTAATAGCTCCAACAGAGTAACAACAATAGAAGAGTAAGAACACCAACGAAGTAACAACACCCAACACTTAGAAAGTTTTTTAGGAGTAACAACAGTGACAGAGTAACAACATGAAATATTCCTTGGAAAATTTTTCTTTCAGCTCCTTCTTGTCATAATTCGATCATTATCCCTGCAAAAGACAAAAGAGTAAGTAGTAACAACATATATATATATATATATATATTATATATATATATATATATAATATATAATATATCTATAGATAAGGAAGAGAGAGCATTCTCTGCACCAACAACCATCAAACCAGAGTTATTAGAGAGATGTTTGATGAAGGTGTCCTTGGAAGCTAGATGGTGGTATAATTTCAGACGATGTCCATTCACTAGGAAGGAAGTATGAGTTTTATATATTGTAATTAATCTGACTGTTCCATTTTCAAACACGACATCCACTTCATAGGGTACCATCCAATGAGTGCAAAGCTTCCCTTTAAAGACTTTGAATTGGGAGTCATAGAGCAGTGCCCAATATCCTATATTGAACACCTTGTTCTTGATGAATTTATCATGGCACTTCATTCTCTACTATTGAATAGCAATAGTTTTCTAGACAGCCACTGAACAGATCTCATCTAACTCATTGAGTTGTTCCAACTGGTGATTCTAGGCCTCTGATAAGTCTAATCCCACTTCCAAAGTTGTTTTGAGCATGTTGATCTAAAATTCTACTGGGAACAAGGGGGATTTCCCATAGACTAACTCAAATGGTGAAAACCCAGTTGTATTCCTCCATGTTGTCCTATATTCCCAAAGAGCTTTTGGATGTTTCTGAGACCAAACTCGGCAATGACTTGCTACAATTTTTGTCAAGATATTTTTCAATACCTTGTTTGTACTTTCTACTTGTCCATTTTCCTGGGGATGTTAAGGAGCTGTCACTCGATGTTTAACCCCATATTTATGCATAATCCATCCTATCATGTGGCATGTGAACTGTGCTCCCTCATTTGAAATGATCTCCCTTGGAGTACCATATCAAGCAAAAATCTCTTCAAAAAGAAAGTATGCAACCACCTGTAATGTTGCTTTCATAATAGCTCTAGCTTCCACCCACTTAGTTACATAATCGGTGCAGACCAGAATGTAAACCTTTTAGTGAGAAGGTGGGTTGAAAGGTCCAACGAATTAAATGGCCCACTTTTCAAAAGGTTCAAGGACTATTTGGGGTTGTACTAGCATCTCATTCAATTTCCTAGGCTATCCCATCCATTGACAACTGTCACATCTTCGGACATAATCTTGGGCATCATGAAAGATAGAAGGCTAGTAGTATCCCATTTACAGCACCTTGTGGCCTATTCTTTTATCTGCAAAATTTCCTCCAGAAGGGCCATCATGGGCAACCTTCAATATTTCATAGATGTCATCCTCTGATATGTAGCACTGAATCTACTGAGCATCCCCTGTATGAAAGAGATACCCTGGCATCCATGAATATCGGGTACTTTGATGAATAATTTTCCATTAATCCCAATTTGACAAATGACGAAGTACCTTCCCTATAGTAAGATAGCTAGCAATATTTGCATATCATAGAGTGTTAACAGAAATTGCAAAAAAATGTTCATCTAGAAAACTGTCTTTGATGGGTGTACCTTCAACACTATTTTCTAGCCTAGACAGAAAACCAACAACCACATTGTCCTTCCTTGGTTTATCTACTATGGTAATGTCAAACTCTTGAAGTAACAAAAACCATCTTGTAATACGACCAGGAGTAATGGGTTTATTCATTAGATACCTGATTGCTTCATGATCAGTATGTATAAAGGTGGGGTACCCAGTAATATAATGCCGAAACTTGTTGATGGCGTAGATGATAGTGAGGAATGCTTTTTCAGTCACTGTGTATTTCAACTCAACTGGAGACAAGTTCTTACTAACATAGTAGACTGCATATGGTACCTTATCCACTTGCTATCCCAAAACTGCCCCAACTATTGTTTGAGAAGCATCATCATGGATATGGAATGGTAATATCCAGTCTAGCCCTCGAAGGACCAGAGCACTACAGATAAGTTCCTTGATCTTCACAAAGGTTGCATTACAGTCATCTATCAACACAAAATCTGCGTCTCTTGTCAGCAATTGAAAAAGTGGATGGGCTACTCTAGCAAAGTTTTCTATAAAGCGCCTATAATAACCAACATAACCAATAAAGCTACATACCTGTGTGGGTGTTTTAGGTATCGTGAAGTGCAATATTACCTTTATCTTAGCTAGATCTATTCGAATTCCAGCAGTTGAGACTAAATGTCACAAAACTATTCCTTCCTCCATCATCATGTGGCATTTTATTGTACTCAAAGAGACACGTGCCCGCTTATATCTTTCAATTACTTTTATTCAGATTTTCTAGCCCCTCTTCGAATGAATCCCCATATGGCGTGAAATTGTGCATATAAATCTCAACACTGTCATCTACCAGATCAAAGAAAATCCCCAAAATTTCCCTTTGGAATGTTGCAGGTGCATTATAGAGACCAAATGGGAGGACCCAGTATGCGAAAGTTCCCCAGGGTCATATGAAAGTGGTTTTGTCTTGATCTTCGGGGGCTATCTGGATCTGGTTGTACCTGATAAATCCATCCACGAAGGAGAAGAACTTCTTCCTAGCCAGAGTATCCAAGACTTTGTCAATGAATGGTAACAGAAAATGGTATTTCTGTGTTGCCTTATTTAATTCTATGTAATCCATGCATATCCACCACTTACCATTTTTCTTAGGAACCATCACTAATGGGGAAAGCCATTGACTGTCCGAAATGGGGTAGATAAATCCCTCATCTAGTAGCTTTTGAAGTTCTTCCTTGACAATGTTTTTCAGAGCAGAGTTCATCCTTATCTGAGGTTGTCTCATAGGATGATAGTCCTCTTTGATCTATATATGATGGGTGCATAAATTGGCAGGAATCCCTTTCATGTCTACATAGTCCCAAGCAAACACTTCTTTGTGTTGTCGAAGAACATCTAAGAGCTATTTTGTTTGGGATTCTGATAGATCTGGATTTATATTTAGGGTCATCCCTGGCTCTATTTTGACCAAAATGCTATCATGGGACACAGTTGTAGGTAGCTCATCGAATCCATTGGTTGTTTCGATACTTTCCTATGTTTCACAGCTCAAGACGGACTCTAGAATTTGCTGATTTGAGTCTGAAACAGAACAGGGATCACTAATAAAAGTAGTAATTGTATCATCTTCTGTTTCTATTTTCAACTGAAAGGCCTGTTAAATAGTAAGGACTAACCTTAATTCCTCATTTTCAGATTCAGATTCTTCCTTTGGTAAAGGTTTCTTGCGGACCGATGGTTTTGTTGATGGATTAAGTTCTACAGTAGGATATAACACTAAATTCTTAGTACTCTGTCCATTCAAGATAACCATATGTCCAGAACGACAACCAATATAAGCATCTCTAGTTGCCAGCCACGGTCTTCCCAGAATTAGGGTACTAGCTGGGGATTACATTTGCAGTACTAAGAAATCCACATGGTAGTGCCATGAATCAACTGAGATTGTAATATCTTCAAACTTCCCTACCAGTTTAACCATAGATCGATCTGCCAACTCTAACACAGTAGGTGTAGGTTTCAAGTTTCGAAGACCCAAGGCCTGCATAGTCTCAGCGATAATGACATTTATGGCAGCACCCAAATCTACCAACACGTTTGGAATTTCTACTCCATTAATTTGCATGGTTAAAATTGGGTTCCTGGGATCCCCATATTTCACAGGCATGACCTTCCCCATCATAAAATCAGATAGCTTTCCCACCACATGAATGGTGAATAGGTCCCTTGATTTCTTTTTATGCTTCTTAGCACAATATTCCCTGAGGGTTTTTTCATATAGGTACGTCCCTCCTAGCTTGGAGCAGGGGGATCTCAACAAAAAAAAATTGTAGCTCCCCTAACAAATCAAAATCAGCTTGAGGGATCTGTTTACTCAAAGCCAATCTTTTTGGATAGGGCGGTTTAGCTTGGTGATTTTGAGTAATTAGCGGCTGAGGAGGTGTCTAAATTATGCTAACTTGGTTTGGTTCCTCTTCAACCATTTCTGGTTCCTTTACCTCACTACCAACTTGTTCATTGATAACAAGTAAGGGTTGAGCATCTACTACCCACCTAGATCTTAAATTCATCTCATACAATTCTGCGATGGAGATGTTGTATGAAGGTATGTTGAGGGTGTTAGCTTGGTGAGCCCCTTTATTGTTAGGATTTGGATTGGGTTGGATGGGAAGTTGACGACGAACAAGCTGATTACAAGGGGGCATATTAGAGGGAAACTGTAGTTGTTGTTGTGGCATTGACTGGGGAAACTGCCCTGGAGGAGAAGGTCCATGCCAGTTCGAAGCCCACGAGGAACTTGAACTAGCTTGAGGAAGCCATTGCTACTAGGGTGGAAGCTAATACTGGGGCCACATGGGTGGATAAGGAATGGACTGGGGACCCATATTAAAATTACTAAAATATTGAAATGGATCCAGGAACATACCTTGGTTTCCCATTGATGGCCAAGGTTGCCATGGCTTTTTAGGTCCCATAAAGTACATCTGCTCCATCTCTTCGCCTGTCCCTTGAAAAACTACTTTCAATATTGGCAAGGATGGGCATGAACTTGTTGCATGATTCAAATCATAGATTGCACACTCCTCTAGAGTTTAATGGGCATTCCCTCTATGGGTGTTTCATCCTTCACTTTGGGCAAAATATAGCCATAGTTCTTTCCAATTCCAGTTATTTCTGTTTTACCTATAGCATGTCCATTTGTTCAGACATGGTACTCAAGATATCAGTCCTCAAGCTGTCCAGCAGATTTCCAATTTTTGCTTTTGTGACACCTCCACCAGATACTTTTGTTGACCGAATCCCTTGTTTATCCCTTGCAACTCCCCTTGAGCACTGGATGCATAGCTCACAGATGGTGTCGAAGTTCTCCTTTGATATATCTCCCTTTCCGACTATATTTAACAATTCCAAAGAGTCCTCTCGAAAGGCCTGGAGAACGATAATTTTCAAATTTTCCTTATCTAGGTCAGAGTGACGTGATATCTACAATGTGTATTTAAATTGTTCCACACATTCTTCCATGTTTTCATCCTCTTTCTGTGTAAACTTGAAGAGTTCTTCCTTAATGTCCCGTGATATATAGTAATCTTGATACTTCTCCAGGAAAGCAGTTTTCATCTCCTCCCGTGTTGAAATAGTCCTTCCCCCAAGACCCATAAACCATCACAGGGTTGTCCCTTTTAGCGTAGCACGAAAGATTTTCAATTTTGGAGCATCTGTTATATAATCATATCCCCAACACACAATGTCAAATTCAAACAAGAAAATGTCAGGATCTTTTGAAGTAAGCCCATGAAAGCTAGGTAAAGTTGTTAAAGGAATGGGCTTTGTTGGTGCATGAGTCCAAAGATCCCCAATTGGGAAGTCAATAAGGAGGTTTTAGGTGTCATGAATATCCTCTAATAATTACTTGGGATTTCGGCAGGCTCTGTAGGAAATGATGGAAGGGCTCTTATCATAGGGGTTTGAGTTTCCCTAACAACACTCCCTCTATCCTTTGGTGATAGAAATGCCCCTACAACTTCTTCCTCTCTGTCACAATGGCTTGAACCTTCAGACTTCCTCTCTGCAATTCTTCCCTATTGGAATGGGTTGGTCCCTCAAATGTTCTACTTGCAACTTCTTCCTCTTCCACTACACACAATGGTACCCCTTTATCAAGTATATTGTTGATTATCTCTTCGGTTGCTAGAAGCGTCTATTGTATTGAATCAAAAAGTGGTGTTGTGGATAGCTCTAGTTGATCTACGGATTGTCCTTTCAATCTTGTCCATATACCCAGCCTCACAGTAGCATGAAAATATGCCTTTGATTCAGCTTTCACGATGGTTTGCTGGATATAATTATTCCTTCCCAAATCCTGCCTTCCCTTCTTTAGGGCTCTTCCTCTACCCCTTTTATTCAAATCTCTGTTCATGCAAGTTGAGGTGATGAAAATGTCAATACCATCACAATGCTCAGGACCTGGAGTAGGGCGTCAAAAGACCATTCCTTCTCCAGGACGAGAGATCAAGCGGAAATGAAAACAGCTAAAGAAAAAAAACCTAGGGCTCAAGACCTGGAGTAGGGCATCAAAGGACCCTTCCCTCCCTAGGACAAGAAACCAAAAAAAAAAGAGAATACACACAAGGAAATCCAACACCTGAAACCTGAAGTAGGGCATCAAAGGACCAATCCCTCCCCAGGACAAGAGATTGGGTTTTCCACAAAATCAAAACAAACAAAAATGCAAGTATAAATTAAACTTAGGGTCTGGAGAAGGCCATCAAAAGACCACTCCCTCCCCAGGATGAGAGATTGGGCCTAAAGATAAATACAGAAAAATGAAAACAACAAAACCAAGAAATAACTACACTTGAGACCTGGAGCAGAGTGAGAGAACTCTTTCTCTCCCCAGGATGAGAGATTGCCCTCTGGTTGATACAGATCGTGCCTTGCACCTTGTTAGCCTTCCCCAACAATGGCACCAAAATGTTGGTGTCCAGGTATGAAAAAATTCATCAACCATTTTCCTACATTAATTCATCAACCCTGGTGTGTACTCTTTCCAAGGTAATGCACAAGGTATATGCAGGAGCAAGGTTACACTCTACATCAATCAAGGGTTCATGATTAAGAAATCAAAGGATCATTGTAACAGTAATGGAAATGAGCTGCAAAACTTTAAAAGGCATTCACAACAATCTATGTAGTCTACAACAGAAATAAGGAAATAGATACAACAAGTAAAACAACACACAAAAAGGAAACACACAACACCTGATCAGAAGAGCAGGCCCAGCTCTTTGATTAGGGCTGCGTTTACTCAAAACCGAAGATAGAACAACAAAGCATTTATATTTTATTAATATGAAGAAAAATTGTTACAATACATATCCTGGTATGACTAACCCTTCGCACAGGAACGATCCATCTTTTATACAATACAGGGAGTGATAACATCTTCCCCCAAAACCTGCAACTACATGCCCAAAAATATACATCATATGAAAATAGCACTAGTGTCGAGAGAGTAAGAACAGAGATGATCCAAAATGGATTGGGAACGACTGCAGGTTGGTTAAATTGTTTTAGCGCTACTGAACAGCTGTTGTGAATCACAGAACTACCACTATATGCTGGAAGATCAACACATGTTCTCTAGAATCTTTGGACATAACAAGTTTTAGTGGCTCACATAGGTAAAACCCTCATGACTTTGCTTCATTAATTATATATTCCAAGAGATAGATAAAGGAGGCTTACCTCATAGGTTTAGGATAATAGATACATGTTAATGAGTGAAAAAAGGATGAAAATATGAGTGGAAATGTAGGGAAAGGTAAGCAGATTTGGTGCCCAACAGTGTTGTAGGCCCAAGTGGCTTCAATGAGCCTTTCTTCCTAGTATTTCTTGTTGTGAATAAGCATCTTATTAAGAGTCTTATCCAATGATTTATTAGTGACCTCTACCTACCCATTTGGCTGGGTGTAGTAGGGAGTGGAATTTATATGGTGAATGTGATGTTTCTTTATTATCCCTTAAATTAGCTTGGAGGTAATCTGGGAGCCTTGATCTGTTTCTACCTATCTTCAAAACCAAACTTGTAGAAAATATTTTCTCTTAAGATCTCAACTACCTTATTTTTTGTTGGTTCCTTTACTTCCTTCACTTCAACTCATTTAGTTATGTAATCAATGTATACAATGACGTACTTTTTATATCAATATGGGGATCAATGGGACCAATGGAATCCATGCCCCATTTATAAAATGGCTCAAAATACACTTGAGGTTGAAGGGGCATTTCATCCTTTCAAGTAGGCTTCCCCATTCTCAATAACTCATCACATTGTGTAGTGTATCTTTAGGCACCTTTATGAAGAGTTGGCTAGAAGTATCACGCTTCCCAGATTTTATAGGTTGTATTTTTTGTAGAAAAATGACCTCTATAGGGTCCATCATCACAAGCTAAGAGGATATCATAGACTTCATCCTCCCTCACACATTTTCTTAAAATATGATATTGTCCCAACTTGAAGCTTATTTCCCCAATCCAAGTATAAAAGGCACTTTCTCTAATGATATTTATCTTTTCCTTTGAATACAAGTGAGGACAGAATTAACCAGTGCCTATATAGTTGGAAATTTCAACAAACTAATACGAAATAAGTGAAATGGAAAAAATATGCTCATTTAGGAGTTGATCATCTAGTAGCCTTTCATTTACAGAAAAAATTCATGACAATAAATATACAACAACATTTTATTTCCCTTATTTGTCAAAACTGGTTAACTAAAACTATTGCAAAAGTAATAACCACCTAATTACCCTATCATTTACATTTAATTCAACTTTGAACAAATTCTTGCTAATGAAGTAGATTTCATAAGGGAGTTTCTCTTCAAGTTTACCTAAAGATGTCACAATTTCCTTGTTTAATGCATCTATGTGAATGTGAAAGGGAAAGCTATAATTAGGGCCTCTGAGGACAGGAGTTGTCATTAAATTTTATTTCATATTCTCAAATTCTTCTTAGCATGGATCTGTCCAACAAGATGTAGCATCTTTGGTCAACAAGGAAACAAAGGAAAGAGTTTTATAGAAACATTTTATAAATCTCCGATAGTATCCTACAAGGCCAAAGAAGCTTGTAACATCTCTTTCCTTTTGAGGTACATGAAGGTGCTTGTTGATGGTTATCATATGAGTGTCTACTTGAATCCCTTTTAAGGAGAAGAAATACCCTACCAAAAAAAATTCACTCATTAGGAACAAGTATTTTTCATGGCTTAAAGAGAAGTTCATCTCCCCACATATTTGTGAGACCTTGTTGGGGTTGGAGATAGCTTCTTGAAAATCATTTCCATAAGATGTGAATCCATCCATGTAGATTTCTGCTAAATCATATACAATATAAGAGAAGATTCTAAAAAAAAACCTCTGAAAAGTGGAAAAGGCACTACATAAGCCAAATGGGATGAACAAAAAATAAAATTCTCCTAAGGACAGATGACAATGGTCCTATCATGGTCTTCAAGAATGATTTGGATCTAATTGTACCCACTAAACCCATCTAAGGACGAAAATAACATTTATCCTACAAGCACATCAAGGACTTCATCAATGAAGGGAAAAGGAAAAAAATATCTCCTTGTGGATTTATTAAGTTCCTTGTAATGAAAAAATAATTCCCCATTTTCCATTTTTTTAGGAACAATAACCAAAGGCCATGTTCTCATAATTTTTTCATTTCTTCTCTCACAATATATTTTAAGGCAATATTCATTTTCCTTTGAGACTAGTGAACAAGAGTGTGATATTATTTTATGTATATGTGGTGACTGCATACATAAAAATGTACTCCTTTTATACCCTTTTAATCCCACGTGAATTCATTAATGTGCTACCTCAAAGTAATGAGAAATTCAACCTCCTGATCAAATGAGCATGAGGAGCTAATTTTCAACAATTTTTAGGGTCTGATTTCTACCATATTTATGGTGTCCTAATTATAACCTATAACTAATAATTATGCCCATGGAATATTCTTGTAACAACTAGGATTCCCTAAGGATAACCCTTCTTTCAACCCATAGTAGAAGGTTATTGGTTTTGCAGAAAAATGTCGATTAAGTTATCGTCATCAACCTAATCACTAATAAGGGTGGTTTCTATTGTACACAAAATATAGGGTAATGAGAGGTTAGAATCCTCTTCTTATTCTTATTCTTCTACCCATGTAGGAAAATCATCCTCAACAAGAGGTTGAGCAGGGGGATATAGTACAAGTTGTTTTTGAGACTCCCATTAGTAATTGTCATGTTTCCAACCCTATAGCTAATATGTGCATCAACAATAGCTAACCAAGGTCTCCCCATAATGAATGGATATTCATTGAACATGGTTTTGGGCTTGAGGACATGAAATTTTTTGGGATACTCCCAGGAGTCTATGGAGACCATTACATCTTTGGCTATGCCTTCTAATGCTACTATGCATCTATCAGCAAGTTGTAGCATAATAGTGGTCTTTCTCAAGGACTCTTGGATGTTAAGTTTAATCATGGTTTCCCTAGTCTTGACAGTGATTAAAACTCCTAGGTCAATGGGATTGTTTGTAAGTGCAATATTGTTTATATTCACATCTCCTACTAGGCTTCCAAGCTATAAATATCTAAGGATGACTACTTGCCCAAGAATTAGGTTAGAGAGTTTCCCTATTCTTCCTTGTTGAACTTGTTATATGTGGGAACATCATTGATGGTATGGAGGAGAGGGATTTTGACAAAAAAAATTCTTTAATTCTCCTAGATGTTCAACCTCTTATAGGGTGTCTATTTTTTTCCTTGTCGTCCTTTTAGTGTATGGATATTTCTTGTGAATGACTTTTGGCATACGATCCACCTTCTCTTTCTCATAATCTTGATTAGGAGAAGGTGGACAGAAATTTGGGAGAAACTTCCCTAACATAAGGTTGGTTTCTTGGATTTATACAAAATAGGACTGAAAAATAGTCTTTGTACTATATATAGTATGAGTTTTATTATTATTAGGATTGGGATTTGGTTGACAAGGAATCTAGGATTGTTTCAGAGGAATATTTTGGGGTACCTTTTGTTGCCAAGGAGGAGGCATAGTTAGTTGGGCCATCTAAGGCATCCATCCTCGTGGTGGACTACCCCATTGAGGAGTTTGGTCAGAATATGACCAAAAGGGAGGAACAATAGGTTGAGGATATGACCAAGGAGTGGGTATAAGCCAAGGTCAAGGATTATGAGGGAACCAAGGTTGATATTGAGAATTATAATTAGGATTTAAGTGAGACGGGAAATTCATACCTTATTGAAATTGTAGTGGAGCTTGTTGTCTCTTTTGGTTGATAAAGCACAACCGCTTCAACTTCCCTTTTGTCCCTTGATACACCACCTTCAAATCTAGAAAAGATCGACACTTATCACTCACATGAATGATTTTCTTCACATATAGAAAAAAACATATATGAAATTCATTCCTAGGGTTTCTTTTAGTGTACTAGAAGAAAAAAAAACCAATTGTTTTTCTTATTCTTATTCTTTTCTTTTGATCTACAAAATATCTATTTGCATAGAAAGTGTGTGCAATATATTATTTTTCATGTATTATAACATCCATAATATTTTGTTTTTAGTAAACATAAAGGAAGAAGAAGGAAATACGAAACTATTGCTCACTATACTTTATTTTCTAGTGGCTCTTGAATGATTTTTTAAGAACCTACTTAATTTAATCATAAGTGCATTAGTAGATATATCCATTGGATAATGATTTGATTGTTTCCATGATATCTTTTCTAACTCCCATCAATAGTACAAGTTTTAAGGAGTTTGGTCCCAAAGTGCAATTATGTTCCCTTTTATAGTAACTTTCCTCATAATCCTCTAAAGACTCATTTTTGCCTTCAACCATTTTGAAAATCTCATCTATGGTGTCATTTTATCTATAGTAATCTTAATATGTATTATTCAATTGTTTTTAATTTGATCCTAGGTGTTGATACTACTACCTTCAAGGCTCATGAACCACTAGATGAATCCATCCTTCAAGGTGGAAGGAAACAACTTGGGATTAATCTCATCCGTGGGCTATTCATAAGTCCTACACACAAAAGGAAACTCAAACATCAAGGTGTCAGGATATTTGTTATTAAACCATAGAATTGTGAAAGAACAAATGGGTTAATACTTCATTTTATTTCTTCTTCGTTTGTTTATCTAATAGGAAATATAAAAATTTTAGGTTGTCTTTCTTCAACCATAGTAGTGGTGGGGTTTGAAGTATTTTATCCTATTGTAAGGTCCTCAAAGATCATTTCTTGCTCACTCAAAAGGACCTCAAAGGCCCCTATGGATAGGAAAAGAGGCTCAAAGTCAACTAAAATTGGTTGGATGCTAGTAGAAGTGGGGTTTTTGGTATGAATTTTCCCATATTATCCCTAATTCTGTAAGCCATAAATGAAAAAAATCCTAAAAAAATTGTTTTTATATTTTATGAAATTATGATAAGATTGTTTTTTGCATAAGACAATAAAAATAAGAATTGGATCAACTAAAGAAAGAGTTAGTACATACTTTTACACCTCCCCGACATCGATGCTCAGAAGTGATTGCCCTTAGTATTATAGCAACAATGTTGCAACCTCCAAGTATTATTGATCCTATAATGTGTTGCAAAGAATTAGAAGTATGGATCGAAAATTGGAATTCTCTCCATCTTCACATTCACATCCAATATTCCATGTTATTTCTTCAAAAATGTAATTTGTGACAAGATACTAGTCTAAAATATTTTATGATAGATTAACAAAGAAAAAATCAATATGGAAAAAGAAACAATCCTTCAAAAAAGGATTAAACAACTAAAAAATTGTACAAAGATTTTGTACCTCATTAAATGGAGGAACCTACCAATGAAATAGGTGACATGAGAATCTGATTTATTAATGGAAGGAAACCAATAGTTACTTAAGTGTTGAGGACAACAGTTGCTTGAAATGGAGGGGTGATGGCGCTCAATATTTTAGAAATAATGATGCAACCTCCAAGTGTCTCAGATTTAATTATCAACCTAGGGTTCACGCAAACATAAGAGGGTTTAGCATTGCATGTGCAATACTCATTTTCTTCTTCTTTGTTTAATTCTCACACATGTGGGAGATACTGGAGTGAACGTTAGATGAATAGATACCAAGTTATGTTATTGAACTAAGCTATGTAACAAGAAAGTAGATTTGCATAAGTGAATTGTAGAAAATTAAATGGCACACCCATCTATGATATTTTCCATGAATGAAAAAGCACACTTACTGAAAATAAAGGATTGAAAATCTAAACCTTAAGTTGCAGAAAACAACACTTATAAAATAATTGATAAAGGCATATTTGGGAAACTTTATAAGGTGTTTATGCTTCTAAATTCCACCATCAAAATCCCATAGGTGTTGCAATACATCGAGGAGGGCAAACCAAATGTTTATTTCTAAGTTGGGTAAGAAAAGGGGATTGTTTACATGTTTCTACAAGAGTCTTTGCTTTTCTACAATAAGAGTTCAATGAGCTTGTAAAATAGTTAGAACACAAACCTAAAGTGAATGAAAGAGGTTATAATAATAGAAAATGACATCAATAAACTAATAAAGGTGCAAGGAAACTTGATTCAATATTTATCATCATGAAACCAAGTCTTGTTTATTTATTGTAGCTATGAAATCAATTATACAAGAAAACACTAAATTGTAGGATTTATAATAGAAAAATAAATGGAATACAAAAAGAAATGAAATTGAATTTGTAAGTGCTATAATTGATGACATCTTGCATAAATAACATAAAATTAATAATTTATCAATGAACCTCCTACTTAAACATGAAAAAAAACCATTAAAATATAGCTTTCGTAATTGTTAGTGTTTGAATATGAACAAGAAAAATGCAAAGCATAATACCAACACAAGTACAAGAGGGATATGAAGCTCCTAGGTGGGCCCAAACCAATGATGTTAGAGTTTTTAAAGAAGAACCAATCTAAGAGTTGGAACAAAGCACTTCTTTCATTAACTGAAAATTCGTTCTTACATTACAGGACCTGTTACACTGAAATTTGTCACCATGGCTATTTGCAGTTAATATGGCTCCATCAATAGCCATATTGTCCTCCTTGTCAAGCCTCAAACCTTTGCTCTTCATGTCAAACTTCAAAAAGAGAGAAAGTCACTTAAAA
>APFE030590720.1:808-54466 GCA_000404065.3 Pinus taeda
CGTTCCGTTGTCGCTCGAGGGCTTCTTCGAGCAAGATTTTGATAGGATCTCCTGCCCCCTCATCTTTCTTCTCATCCATCATGGGAGGTCGTCGAGATTTGCGAGGCTGGTCTTGCAAAGGTTCGACCAGTTCAAGCCCTAACTCCTTATTTCCCGACCTCATTGGGGACATGCAAAGAAAAAAGAGAAAAAACAGACCGCTCTGATACCATTGATCCGTATTTAAACAGGAACGCAATAAAATACAGAGATAACCATATACACAAAGATGCATCGGAAATAATACTTCATTTCATTAATGGAAAATACTGAAATATGCATACAACCGGAAATAGAAATAAACCAGCTAGGGCGATGGTAGCTTATCTCTGAGAAGAGATGTGTGGCTACATGCCTTTGAACTGTGTTACAATGAGGCTTGAAGGCCTATTTATTGTTGAGAAACAATTGAAAGACCCTTCACATTCCAAAACCTAACCCTGGAAGATGAAACGCCAAATTGTGGGCCCCGTTTTTGGGTAAGTTGGTACATCAACTTCCCGGGGTCGCGAATTGGTCGTCTTATCTCCGTTTGACACGCATGATATCCTGTTGGAAAGATCTCTCCGAGGACTACGACAGAAAAGACGATTTTTAGACAGAAAAATTGCTAGCGATATATTTCCCAAAAAATGTCGTTTAGGGCCTCAAAACGGCTTCAGAAGTTTAGGACCCGAAAAACTGCTAAAAATAGTAAATTGTGCTATAATTAAGGAAACTGAAAGAGCTGAAAGAAGCACTAGAGGGGATCCATGTGGAATTAGCGGGTGGCCACCAATATCCACCTGGATCAGGGAGGGGTGAAATGCTTTACAAAACTGGCTGAACTGGAACACCACTAGGAAGAACCTGCACGTATGTATAACTGATATCTCTGATAATAAATTACCTGTAGTCTAGGCATGGGCGCATCCATCCAAAAGACATATGAGAGAGGTCTGTGGTATGGACGCAGCCACCCAACTAATGAGACCGTGATGATAGTAAAGGTATGGTCGCAACCATCCGTGAAGACTCAGGTATGGGCGCAGCCATCCATCAATGAGTCATATAATGATCAAAATAATCCACAAAATGCAGCCTAGATCCCAACATACAAAATCTAGGGTCTTGCGCTCCATCTCGACCCGAACAAAGTACAATTTCAAACATGCGAATATAGGAGTTGAATTCGAACATGCAAGAACATCGTCTGATTACAAGCCAATGATGAAAACTGTTAACAGACACGAGAGGTACCACAATAATGACAATGGTCCTCAAGGTACTATAGGTACAATCTACGGCGTGCGAATCAGTGAGTGGTGTCGAACACCCGCAGAATCATTCGATCGGAGGCCAATGATGAAAACCTCGCGTCGAACATGAAGAACCTGCCATTAAGGCATGCAGGCTCTAAGGCACTTGAAGCGAGTCTCTAGGTCAACTGCCTGGATAATGAGCTGAAGTCGACAGGAAGTGACCTTGATCGAAGGTGGGCCATAATGTTTCCCACATCATCGACACGAGACAGAGAGGGATAACATGTTTTTTGTGAGATATCAGAGGGAGGTTGAGTATTCTGCAGAGGTCAACTTCTCTTGAACATATTGGCGGCACGACAGTGGACTTGGCAGTATTTGACATCAAATGATCAGGGGTCATGGTGACGTGGCAATGAGCAGATGAGAGGTCAAACAGGGTAACCCAAACCCACAGAGGCAAGTGTAAAACAAGATGAGATGTCCCCACCCAGACACGAATGCAGACAAGTGCCATGTTCAAAAGCGATATACTGCTGACACGACGATGATTATAGTTCCTTTATTCCCCTACCATTTCTGGCGAGTACCCCGGTTATTTTTGGATGGCAAGCTTGGTGGGGATAGCATATGCTTGAGAGGTGTCATCACGACGGAACCCGATGTCATAAAGTTTTAACGAGTCTGACAAAGGAAAAACTCGGCGTCTTTTCATATTTAGAGAGTTTGAAAAGACAGTGAAAAGGAAACTCCAGGGGTGTCCTTTTTCGTAAAGTTGTGTCCCTCGAGCTCGAAAAAGTATAAAACTATACTCGAAAGAACTACCCGATCATTACAACCGAGGAGTACTTTTCATAAGTAGTGACTTTGATCTGAAAAAGTAAAAAAGCGATCAAAACCACGTCGCTTCATGACCGTTAACGAACCTGAAACGACAAGGGTTCGACAATCTTTTCATTTTTAAACGGTCGGAAAATGGTTTAAAGACGACCGCCTCTTATTTACATTTAAAGAGTCAAGAGGAATAATTCAGAAACCTTTTCATCTTTAAACGGTCAGAAAAGAGCTGTAAATAGACCTCCATTTTTATCTTTAACGAGTCAAAAAGGAAAAAATACTCGGCAATCCTTTCATATTTTACGAGTCAGAAAAGAGCTTAAAGGTGACTCGGGTATGGGTTCATTTTTACACAAGCTTGATCCATGGAGAACTCTGCTTGGATTCGGTTTCATGTTTACACAAGCTTGAAACGAAAAACTATGCTTTTTATAAGTTCGCATGCCCCTAGCATAATGACGCAAAATGAGGTACATGCCCCCCAAGCTTCATTGCATTCAACAAAGTGGATGGAATTAAGGTTCACTTTCGAGATCTTGGAAAGACTCGACTTTTATTTTACGAGATCTGAATCAAGAGACTCGATTAGGAAAGGGAGTTGTTTCATTTTTTAATGAGGGTGACACAGTAAAAGAACTATCCTCATAACCCTTGTTTCATTTTTTAATGAGCTTGACACAAGATCAGGAACTATGCTTGAAAGAACCGCCCGATCATTACGACCGAGGAGTACTTTTCATAAATAGTGATTTCGATCTGAAAAGGTAAAAAAGCGATCAAAACCACCTCACTTTGTGACCGTTAACGAACCTGAAAGGACAAGGGTTCGATAATCTTTTCATTTTTAAATGGTCGGAAAAGGGTTTAAAGACGACCGCCTCTTATTTACATTTAGTGAGTCAAGAGGAATAACTCGGCAATCGTTTCATCTTTAAACGGTCAGAAAAGAGCTGAAAGAAGACCTCCATTTTTATTCTCTTTAACGAGTCAAAAAGGAAAAAAAATACTTGGCAATCTTTTCATATTTTACGAGTTAGAAAAGAGCTTAAAGGTGACTCGGGTATGGGTTCAATTTTTACACAAGCTTGAACCATGGAGAACTCTACTTGGATTCGTTTCATGTTTACACAAGCTTGAAACGAAAAACTATGCTTGTTATAAGTTCGCATGCCCCCAGCATAATAACGCAAAACGAGGTACATGCCCCCAAAGCTTCATTGCATTCAAAAAAGTGGATGGAATGAAGGTTCACTTTCGAGATCTTGGAAAGACTCGACTTGTATTTTACGAGAGTTTAATCAAAAGACTTGATTTGGAAAGGGGGTTGTTTCATTTTTTAACGAGGTTGACACAGTAAAAGAACTATCCTCATAACCTTTGTTTCATTTTTTAACGAGCTTGACACAAGATCAGGAACTATGCTCGACCAAACCTAGTTTCATGTTTTAAGGAGCTTGACATAGGAAAATGAACCATGCTCCGACAAGACTCAGTTTCATTTTTTAAGGAGCTTGACATAGGAAAAGAACTATGCTCCGACCAGACCTAGTTTCCTTTTTTAAGGAGCTTGACATAGGAAAAGAACTATGCTCCGACTGAACTTCATCATAATGAACAGGAAGTCGTTGCTTCCAAGAGTGCCACTCCCGGTGGAAGGACCATATCTTGGAAGTCAGGACCCAATGCCCCGAGGACACGATGCACGACGACATCATCACTGGATACAGGCACAGGATAAGTGGCCACGCAGTTGATCTGTGGTGGGGCAGATACAACCGGTGGATAAAAACCAGGAGGGGATGACAACGGCGCAGGAGGCACTGGGGGACTAAAGAACGATAATTGATCGATAGTCACCATCCTTCCATCGTGTGGAAAGCAAACTGCACGGAAAAGTGAAGAGAAAAGGGCCCCCATGGCATAAACAAAGTCACGACCAAGGAGAAGACTGAAATCTAAAGCACCTTGGGTAACCAGTACGTCTATATAGATGGTTTTGTCTCCCAAAGTAATAGGGAACTATGGAAGGATCCCCAATTGTTGACTAGTTCCTCCGTCAAACGCCATCAGATTCTGTGCGACTGGCACAAGCTGTGGGGAGCCCAAAGCTTGCCAAGTAGTGGAAGACATAAGATTGACAGATGCACCCTCACCCAAGATAGTGCCAGGTACTGCCTTATCATAGGCATGTACTGTAATCTGGAAAGGCACATGGGATGGAAGGCGGAAGGCGGTCAAGTGGCTCCAGTCGAAGGAAACGATTGAACTACTTGGTGGGGGAATCGTATGATTGTCCCCCTGCCCTAAGAGAACCGAAAAAGGACTCTCTAGATCAGCTGGGATAGGAGAGTCATTTTCGGGCTCAAGAGAATCTGACGAGACGAGAAGAACATGATCATGACGCTCTTCTAGAACAGAGTAAGCAACAGGTTGTGAACCCAAGTCGATGCTCTCTCCGACCAATGGTTGGTCTGGAGCAGGCTTGGCACAGCCAGGTTCGGGAAGAGGAGCCTGGACAAGAGAAAAATCTAACTCAATCCCTTTGTCAACAGGGAGAGGGTTTGAAGAGAGCCTTTGATAACCAACAGGAAGTTGGGGTGAAGAAGCTGTAAGACTTTTCAAAACAGCGGAAGCTTTATCCATGAGCAGACAAAGGTGAAGGGGATGATTGCCCTCACATAGTCTATAGGGGATTCGAATCTTCCCTTTCTTCTGAATGTTGTCAGTTGATAGGGTGGCATCGCCATGAGCTTCAGAGGATGATGAGGGATGAGCCGGATCGCGAGACCATACTTCAAGGATTCTGGGAATGCCAGGACAATCACGAAGAAGGTGGTCATCCTTGCACAATCTATAAGGAAATTTGACCTTCTGCAGAGGAGCAGAGGGTGGCTCGACTTGAATTGGATTTGGAGCAGTCATTGCACTTTTAGCCTCTCCGTTAGGAGACTTCTTCTTCTTCTTCTTCTTCTTAGCCACCTGGTTACTTGAATCCAAACTTTCACCAGGCGAAGTAGAAGATGAGGACGCAAAAACAGGCGAAGGAGGGGAGAGGTCGACCTTAGAACCAACATGATGTTGTTCGGGTGGAGGAACCGATTGACCAGAAGTCGAGACGATAGGGACCAGAGAGGTTGAGAACAACCAAACAGGGAACCCAACAGTTAACCCAGGAAGGGACAACGTTGCCATGTAAGGAGCACCAACATTTCCTAAAGGAGAGAAATGACCAGGATTCCCATCAGAGGGGATGCCTGGGTTGGTGAACTCTGGAAAAGTTTCCATTTAAACGAGAAAGAACCCTACTCAAGCTAACGCAAACAAGATCAAATCGGACAAATGTAAATCATGGCCGAATAAATTTTAAGACGCAAGGACATAACTTGACCTTTTCATTTTTTAAGAGTCGAGAAAAGGACAAAAAGATGACTCTAGTCGCCTTCGAATGTTTAATGAGCCCGAAGTGACATTTTCTTAGATGAGCCTTTTCATTTAAGGAGTCTAAAAAGGATCAAAAGTGACTACTATGGAGAAACTAGGAAAGGGGTTTACCAGACAATCCGTAAAACTGCATATACACCTTAGCGATCATATGAAAGCCAAGGACTTTCCCTACGACAGTCAATCTTCCCGAATGTTGTGTTCAGTGCGTTACGGGATGTAAGGCGGCAAACACGGCTTCCTGTGGATCAAGGATGATAACCTAGTGGAGTCTCCCCATATATACGCGACGATACGTGGGAGCACAAGTTCGTACTAGACCACAGTTGAATCACACAAGGAGGAATCACCCAACCTTAACGTGAGAACAAAAGTGACTAGGTTTAATGACGCCGGAGCACGCCTCTAGCCTAGACCTCTAGAATGTGAGTGTTATGTTCCAATGCGTTTTTAAGTTCATTCGATTTATTTTAAAGTTGATCTTGAGTTAAGTTTCGGTTTTCAGGTCCTACCGTATGTAATTTCTCAAAATCCCTAAATGCACTCTATATGCCAAAATATGTCATTCCGTTCGATGAATGCTAATTACAAGAGAGTTAGAGGGCTTTCACACAAACGAAATGATCACAAAACAATGAATAGCTTCCCTAATGCAGCTAATGGAAATTCACAAAGTTTTCTTTGAGATCACTAATCATTAATCAGAATGAAAAGCTTCTAATTCTCATTAACTAATACAAAGCAAAAGAGATTTTTCTTTTTGTTGATGGCAAAGTACATTAAACAAACTTTGAGAAACGATAACAGACAAATGTGGAAAAAATCGGTTGACCCCAAACAACTGTGATCCGTGCCCGGGTAGTGAAAAGAAATCGAAACAATGTTAAGATTGGTTCAACAACGATCACTTAAACAACCAAGAAAAAGCAAGCAAAGAGGAAGGCTCAATCAAACCAATAGCAAGCAGTAAACGAACCTTTGCAAACGAGTAACCAAGCAAAGCTGATCCAACAAACTTGGAACAATAAAACTAGGTCACAAAGCAAAAAGCAAGATTCGCTCAACAAGACTCACAAGAAAGTGCTTCAATCTTCAGACAATGAAAATCAAGTCATAAATCAAGTGAAAACAGCAGGGGATAGCAATACCAACAGGCTCAGGAGGTAGAATTGAAGAAACTCAATCCTACAGGAATCAGCGCAGGTGGAACACAGCAACAGTGCGTTGATAAGAAACTACGCGTAGCAACAATGCGATGTCAGCGCTGAAGTACACGACTTAACCACGATGGTTCGATTTTCAGAACCGTCGCGACTGTTTTATGTATTAACGCGATGATCAGGAAGTCACGAAAAGGGCTATGCGATGGCAGCGTGACTGTTTTATAATAAACCGCGATGAGACTAAAAAACAACCACAATCAAGCCAAAAACTCCCAAACCAAGGCAATCACTCTTTAAACAATCAAGGCACTTCCCAGACCGAACCAGGAAACCCAAAAAACAGAGAACTAATCCCCAAACTTTGAAAAGAGAGCAAAAATCAAACTCAAGGAAAAAATGAACAAGAAAAGGACAAAAGCTAGCTCCAAGATGTCCAGCTCGTAAACCAAACTGGAGATCGACTGAAGTGGCTTTGATCTACTTCGCTAATGTAGAGCAATAGCGTTTCGAAGGCTACTTGGCCGTGCTTCAGGCTCCGTCTAAAGTTTACAAATCAAACAACAAGGTAAAAGTCCCCAATCGAGTCGCCAAATTGTTGTGTAGGTAAATCCCCTCTGCGAACAAAGGCGATCCCATTAGCCTAACTGAGGTCTAGCAACAATCAAACAATGCTAACGCGCAGGTTCCTAATTGCAAAACAAAGGCCAAGATGAGAGCGTACCTCGAATCCAATGCTTATATTCGTAGAAGGGTCGTCGCTTCCGTTCTTTCGCTTCAGCTGGTCACAATCCTCACGATCTCCGTGAATAGACACCTGTACATGCAAAGAACAAGACAAATACAAGCATAAAATCCGGGAAATGCAACTATGTATCAGTCAGAAAGGATACAGCTCAAACATCATAATAAAGACACATGAGTGGAACCATAATGATGGTCGTCTATTATTATTGATAAAACAAAAGAGAATACAACCAAGTTCTGACGTCAAATCCTCCTTTGGTTGGGTCAGCCAGCAAGTCCCTCAAGCATTCACCCTTGAAAGTAGATATCCCAAGACAAAACTCTCTCTCACACAAGTTTACACAAGATGGAAACACTTCACAACCTTCCTTAAGCACTCTAGCAATCCCACACTTGTCACACCAGCTACCTATCAAGCTCACACACTATTAGCAACACTCCAAACACCATGAATTCAAACTAGCAGCTTATGGCAATGGTGGAGGCTTAAATAGAGAAGGAGTCTCCATGAATGGTGGGAGGATGAGCTTATCTCCAAGGAAGGTGGCTCAAATGACGAAACAGACATGCCAGAGAAGGGAGGGCGACATTTACAAGGCCAACAACCAGGTCTGGAGTCATCTGGAAGGCCGACTGTTAGAACAAACTCGCCCAGACTGGATCATCGCGAGTAAATAACTGCACTGGAGCGCTGACATCGCTGTTGAATAACAAAGAAAGTCATATAAGCATGATCAGATATAAGTAACGGACGCGTTGTCACATGAAATTCGACCAGCGCGGGAATCACTTGTACTTCTGCGCTGGCAGCGCATTAGGTTTGTTTTGGAGCACTCATCAACGCGTTTATTTTTACAACAGTCACGTTGATAGAAGAACTTTGGCAAAGTGGGTCATTTGGCAACATTAGAGAGCATGAGCATGATTAATCTGGTCCCATGACACAACAAGAAGACTGACAGAGAGACAGTGACAAATTACTGTGTAACAGGCCAGTTGTGCACAATTTCGAAGAACTGTGCAGTTGGCCTAGGCTGCTCTGTGCGTTTCTAAAGAGCAGTGCAACTAGGTCAGTTCTGCACATTTTTGGAGGGAATTGAAGCTGGCCTGACCTGCTCTGCACAATTCTGGAGAGCAGTACCAGCTTGCTGAAACTATGCATTTCTGGAGAGCAGTGTCAGCTGACCTGCTCTGTGCAATTTCCAGAGCAAGGATATCTGACCCACTCTTTACAATTTCTAAGTGCAGGGCAGCTGTTGGGCTACTCTGCACAATTCCTGAGGGGAAGAAAAGATGCCCTTCAGGTTTGGGCAGTTTTTCCCAACAACCGATTGATCGAATGTGAACCAAGTGTTAGATGTGCTTGTGGTTGACTGATGGGACAAGTGAGTGAACACAAGCTATTAAATGACAGATGAAAACAAATAAACAGAAGTACATGATCAGTGCAGGATAGCTGCAATGATTTCGAGGAGGGAGGCTCCAAAATGAAGCGAAGGCAAAATTTTGGAGGGTGGTTGTAGTCGCTACAACAAAATGAAATCAATATATTGGTCTAGATGTTGGAGCAGGCCAAAGATGTAGCCCAGGAAGGGTGAACTCCGTCATCAAATGCTGGTTTCTTCTCTTCATGTTTATCATTTTTAGATGCATGTGAATTTGTTTCTCTTTTAAGTTCGCGTGGAAAACTTAACTCACATTCTTGAAAAGGTTGTGAAACTTGTTTACCTTTAAAGACCCATTTTATTAACTGCAAAGTGTTAGAGGACAGTCAATTTTTGACAGGGGGAGTGTTCCCTCCATTTCCATATCACATGGTATCAGAGCAGGTTCTAACCAAGTTGCAAGCATGGGCAAGAAATTGAAGCGTGAAAGACTCCAAGAGTTGGAGGAGATTAATTTGTCTCTTTGAATGGATAATGTTGAGCTAAGGAGATTGCTTGAAATTGCAGAGGAGAAAATGAAATTGTGCCTACAGTTGCAGCATGTAGTGGAGGAGACGACTGGTGAGAGTTCCATTCTGAGAGCAACAAAGAATCCCTCTAAAATGAAGCCAATTTGTGGTCATGGTTCGTACATAAGATATAGACCCTAAGTTGAGAATGATGCTTTTGAGTTTTGTCAACATATGAAAGATTCTCCTTTTGTACCAGTTGGTAAAAGTGGTCAACTTTAATCATCATCCACTTCGTCATCAACATCCGGAACATAAAAGGCGGTGAAAAGTCAAAGGAGGTAATTAGCATTTCTAGTTCTACTCCTTCAACTAATATTGATAACACATATTTTGCAGCCTTTGAAAACCATACCAAAGGTATTAGTATGAATCTTTAAATTATATGGGTTATGATGGAAGATGCCTCGGAGTCAATGGCCAAATTATCACTAATCGTATCGAGGTGAAAGAACGACGATGATATGAAGGATTGGGTTATGGAGAAATTAGAGAGTGCTCTAAAATTGTAGAGGCAAAGAAATCATCAAGTGATGATAAGTCACACCATGATGGTAGTAATGATTGAAAATTGTCTCTAGAGAGAGATGAATGTTCCAAGGGACATTCAAATTCCAGTCCTCATCATCGAAGTCACAGCCCAAAGGACAGGTATAAATGTCATGGAGATTTTAGAAATGTTGGTGATTTTGATTATTTATGGGAAAAGTTTCCTTGCACATTTTGTGATGTAGCCGACCATTGTATGGTTGATTGTAAGCAATGTAAGGTGATGGTCAGAAGAATGGATCAAATCCTTGGGACAAAGCATGAGGAACCTATCCTTGTTATGAAGACTTCCTTGTCGATGGGCGGGTGAAAGCATTTTTGTAGCCATCGTAGCATGAATGGTCACCAGATTGAAAAGTGTTGGAAACTCCATCCAAAACTTCATCCCAAGAAGGATAAAGAGGTCATGTGATCCTTTGTAAGGAAAGCGACACGTGGCAATATGGAAACTAATGTAGTTCCTAAAGAAACCTTCAATGTAGAGTGGGTGCAGAAAGAGAACCCATAAGCCTAGGATAGGCAAAGGATGGGTAGACAATTTGCTTGCTTTGTAAAATTGTAATTACTTGTTGTAAATTCCCGTTTCAGTACATTGCAAAGTGAAGTCATGTACAATCACTTATATGAAAAAAGTGTGTTTTCTTTAACATGTTATGTTATTTTGGCTTGATGAGGAGTCCATATGTTTGGAGACTTTTGGCATGAGAATTTCTATTTCATCCAGTATGTCTATAGTCGTGTCAAGCACCCACTTATACAAGTGTTTCGATATGAAGCTTGTTTGTGAATTTAATAGTTGATAAAGTTTGTGCAGAAGATGACCATGATTATGTGGACAAAGCTAAGTATGTCAGTGAACAAATGAAACTTGTGCATCTTAGAGTACAAGTGCAGCTTAACGACAACAAAGAAAAATACAAATCAGTGCATGGAAATCATTGAGTTGATTATGATTTCCAAGTGGAAAATCAGGCTTGGGTTTAGCAAAGAAGGAATTCATGTTGAAGTTTGTTTGATCCAAAGAAAGATGGTTTTAGAGAGAATGCTGAGATTCCATTCATCGAAGTTTTTGTTCCTTCATGTTAGGAAGAATTTTGGCTTAATTCTTGACAGGAAGATAAGGACTTCACGCAGAGGCAAGGTGGAGTATCTTGATTGGAGCTCTAAGGAACCAAGTCAAACATAACATAAATGATTGAGATTGGGAAAGTTAATGAGATTTTTCCTCACTTATTTACTGATACAGGATAAAATTTTAGATGTCCAAAATTTCCTAGCGGAGGTATGATCTGGAGATCAAAAATAGGCTCAAAAATGAAAATTCTTGGAATATTCGGAAGTTGGCGTCAAGTCATAAGTGTTCGTCGTCTTGATTCCAATGATGCTTGAATCGCCTCAAACCAATTTCGTATGAAGAAGTAACGACATTCTGAAATTTTTGACCAAAAGCTAAAAAATGTGCAGTAGGGTTGACTGGGCAGTTCGTACAACTGACGTCATCCACTGATTGTTCAGGGTGCAGTGTCAGATGGGCCAATCCCATGCTAACACATGGCATTATTGTACTGGGTGCATTTGGGGTGTCTTGATTGGTTAGTGTAGTTGTGAGGTTTCGAAATTAGAGGTCGCCACATTTGCGTTTCAAAGGGCACCATGTGGCCCTCTATGATTAGTCAATTTTTTTTTAATTAGATCAAAAGCCTCAGTGGGGTTCGACCCTTCAACCTACCACAACCAAACTCCATGCTTTACCTTAGGGACACAACATTGGTTCTTAACCATATTAGTTACATTTTATATTTAAAATCAAATGTTTTATGCATTGGGAGGAGGGGCTAGGCGGTGGGCCCCGACCTCTGGTCATCCCATCCCCATATGTCCACAATGCACAACGAACAGGTTCGGGGTTGGGCACTTGGCCCTAGCCCCTAACCACGTTGATATCCATATGCCCATGACATAGGAGCTAATAGAGGGGGGCAGGGCACTTGGCCCTGGCCCCAGGTTCCTTGACACCTATTTGACCACAGGTGGAGGGTGTGGGAGGATAAGCCTCGAACCTTGGTTTTCGGAGATTAATATGGGGTGATATATTGGACATGATGAAGATGTAGTCTTTCCAAGCTTACAAAAAAAATTAATCGCTTAGGTTTATAATATTAATCTCAGGGTTTATAATATTAATATCTTGGGTTCTCTATATTAATCTCTTAGGTTTTAAATATCAATCCTTTGGGCTTATAATATTAATCCCATTAGGATTATAAACCTAAGGAAATAATATTAAACCCTAGGAATTTGAACCCTTAGATTAATAAACTAAGGGATTGATATTGTAAACCCAAGGGAATAATATTAAATGCGTGAAATATTTATGCTTGGGTTCGTAATATTAATAATCTTTTGGGTTTTTAATATTAATGTGTTGGCTTTAATGATTTCTTAGATTTGTAATATCAATAATCCATTGGGCTTTTAATTTTAATTTCTTTGATTTATTATTATTCTTTTTTATTTTCAATATTTATTCCTTGGGTTTATTAATTCTTTGATTTATTGATCTTTTGGCTTTATAATATTGATAATCCCTTAAATTTATGATTCTACAATTTTATAATTTCAATTTTTTATATTAATCTTAAATTTGATATATTAATATATTAATTTAACGTATTAAAATTATAATATAATATTAATAGAACATCTATTAAATTAATAGTATATCTCAACCATATTTATTGATATAATTGTGCTAATATATAATTCAACAAAAAAATTAAAACAAATATAAAATAATAAAACTTCAGTATTTATTATTTCATTTATAAAATTCGATACTCTCAAAATTCGATACTCTCTCTTTTGTCAATAGAAAACCAAAAAGCGCGTAACTGGCCATTGGAACCGAATTTCAAGTTTCCTTACACTGAGTTGATGGGGCAATAGCATGCTAGTTGTGACATGAATAACGGAGTTGTTGAATTGATTAAGGCTTCTCATCAAATTAAAACGTCCACTTCTAAGAGTTGTGCGTCGGTTCAAGTTTAATATATATCTGGTGATGTAATCACATTTAATAATTCAAATGGCTAAAATATTTCAATTTATTTATAACTTGTCTTTGACTCTAGCGTTGTATTTGTGTGTTATAAAATGGTCCCTAAATCTCAGCGCGAACGAGCAGCACTATTGGTCATTTTCAATCACAATTATGTAAATATTTATTTCGAATATGTAAAAATAAAATAATTAATTAATATTATATAATAATGAGTATATAGATTTTTATTTCAAAATTAATGGATAAATTTATTTTTAATGAACTTAGAGATACTTATTAATATTACCATTTAAAATTTTTTTAATAATATTTATTTTTTATTTTGATGAGTTATTTATAAACGATCACACACCAAACCATAATTTTGAACCAACACAACATTATGTATATTTCTCTTCCTAAAACATAAGTCATTAATAATCATATCCCACATACCTCAAGCTTGTTCTCATTCTTATGGGAGTCAGCAAATCAAACTGTTACTCCTATGCATATTCTTCCCTCACCAACTTGAAAGCCAAAAAGCTATACCACAAATAACAATAAAATAATTATTAATAATTGCATTATTTTATTTTGCAAAAGTCAAATACTTAAAAACTACATTTTTATCCTTCACATTAAATAAACTTGGTTGAATCTTCATACCTTAGCTCCGAAGACACTACATTTTTATCCTTCACATTAAATAAACTTGGTTGAATCTTCATACCTTAGCTCCGAAGACATTACAATGAAATATCCTCAAACCTTTTTAAATGCGGCAGTGGCGCCTTCAAATGCGGAGCTTCGTGTCATATTTTTATTGATAGGAGAAGCGCGAAATTAAAGCAGGGATTGGGCTGGGTGAACCGTGTCTGGTAACCCCAACCCCGCAGGGAGAACGACTTTGGCGTAATTAATAAATCCAAATGAAATGGGAGAAGAAATCTCCCTGGACTTTCTTGGGTTTTAGCTCTTTTATATTCCACTCTAAAGCCCCTGTCAAAATAGCCTGGCCGACTTCATCCGACTACAGAATCGAGTTGGTTAGCGTTTAATATTTCTTCCGGGGTTTTCTGGTTTCAGGAAAATGGAGATCTGGTCGAATTTGGGGTCAGCAATGGCTTCCGTGCTATTCATACACACCCTAGTTAAGCAATACCTGCCTCCAGAATTCTATGATATGTTTTCAAAATGGATGCGCAGGGTCATGGGGATAGTGACTTCTTACATCTCAGTTGTGATAGAGGAGAACGATGGCATCAAGGTGAGCGAAGTTTACGAGGCCGTGCAGACTTACCTGAGCGTAAGGTCGTCTTCGGCTGCAAAGAGATTAAAACTGAAGAAGCCTCAGAATAACAAGGAATTTACCTTCAGCATGGACAGAAACGAGCAGATCGCAGAGGAATATGAGGGTATTAAAGTGTGGTGGGTTTTCCACAGCAGTGAGCGAAAGGCGCAGCAGGTCATGTTCTCCCGGGACTCCACCTCCCAGGAGAAACGTTGTTACGAATTGACATTTCACAAGAAACACAAGCAGAAGATATTCGATGAGTATCTTCCCCATATCATGGCCGAAGCGAAAGCGCTGGAGATTAGAAGCCGCTACAGAAAGATTTACATCAATCAATCCAATTCCAGGGACTATGAATACCGAAACAGGGTGTGGACGCCCGTTGTATTCGATCATCCAGCGACTTTCGATACTTTGGCTCTGGAACCAGAGGTGAAGCAGGATATCCTGGAAGACCTCCAAAGATTCTCGAGGAGAGAGAAGTATTACAGGCAAGTTGGGCGGGCGTGGAAGAGGGGTTATTTGCTCTACGGCCCTCCTGGAACAGGTAAGTCGAGCATGATCGCTGCCATGGCAAATTTTCTCGAGTACGACATCTATGACCTAGAACTAACCCAAGTAAAGAACAACACGGAACTGAGAAAGCTTCTCATCGCCACTACCAACAAGTCGATAATCGTGATAGAAGATATCGACTGTTCTCTTGATCTCTCGAACCGCAAGAAGAAGAAGAAGGCGGCACAGACAGATGAGGAGAAGGACAAAAAGCCGTCGGAGCCTGGTAAGCCAGATGAGAAAGAAAACGAGGAGAGCAAAGTGACTCTTTCCGGGGTTTTGAACTTCACAGACGGGTTGTGGTCGTGTTGCGGAAGCGAGAGATTGTTCGTTTTCACTACCAACCACATCGACAGGCTCGATCCTGCGCTTCTCCGGTCTGGTCGCATGGACAAACACATTCTGTTCTCCTTCTGCAAATTCGGTGCATTCAAGACTCTAGCCCGCAATTACCTCTCCATTGAAGACCATGAGCTCTTTCCCGAGATCCAAGAACTTATTGAGGCCGCTCAGATGACACCTGCGGATGTAACCGAACATCTCATGAAGAAGGCTGACCATCCCACCACTGCCCTCCGGGATCTAATTGAAGCTCTTCGCGAGGCCAAAGAAAGAATAGCTACTGCCGCTTTGAAGGGCATATCAGAAGAAAATGCTTCCTCAACAGAGGACCAAGTGTAATGTCAGCAAAGTAGGTGAACACATCAATATTTGCTTAGAATTCAGAGATCCAATAGAGGTTATCACTAGAAGAGTAGAATTCTTCAGAAGATACTTGCAATTCTCCTATTTATTACTTAAAGTTAAATTTAGATTGTACTCCGTTTATTCCATTCTTATAATTTGATTTACTATTCTCTGGTTCTACTTTTCATTGAAATTTTGGGCTGTACAAAGGAGTCATTAATAATTTTGGGCTGTACAAAGGAGACTTTCTGATCCAATTCTGAGCAAAATTATATACACTCAAGAACGGTTTCCAAACACAATTTTTTCAATTCAAAAAAATATCCTATTTTAAAATATTGAATAGTCGCAGAACCTCTACTTTAAAGGTATGGTTCTACTTTCACATAGTAGAGCTACATATTTTCTCATAATTAAGAGAAAATAAAGGAAATTGTTTTACTGTTATCCATATTGACTTTGTAAACCCTTTTAACCACTTATGTTGTCATTCGTGTCTCGATCTTATGAGTCATCACAAAGAACCTCTATAGGTTAAAAATCACTAGTTTAATCAATTAGATAAGGGACTCTAAAAATACTCCCCATGAAACGAGGGATATTATAATATAAAGTATTGAATAACATTCAAATTACCTTTTTCAAATCAATTTTAAATTTAGTTGAAATTAGTCTGAAAGTTAAATGTAAATGAGATATCTATTTATAATAAAAATTAAGAAAATATAGTATAATTAATTAAATTGTAATTTTAATTTATTTATATATTATATTGGTGGTTTTAATTTAAAGGATTAAAATTTTATGATTTACCTAATATTTTTATAACATTACAATTATTAATTGATTTTTTTTTACAAATTTTAAATAATAATGATAATACATAATTAAATTATATACATTAATAATAAAAAAGTAATAAGTTTTTTAATTATGGAGATTCATCACACTGTTACCATGATGATTCGTTAAAACGCTATAATAGAGCTTTGTTAAAAGACTAATGGGCCAATACTATAAATCTAGGATTGAACCATATTTGTCTTTTTTTAATTAATCAATTTAATTAAAAGAGTAGAAATGACATAACTACTTTTGAGATAAATCCCAAGTTAGGATCTATGACTATTAATAAGAATATTCAATAGACGTTAAATAGCTACCATCCACCTAATAATTATTGATAATTAAATTAAAATTCTAGAAGTCTATTTAAAAATAAACATGCCTATTACTGTTAAAAAATTGCAATTTTGGTATATAATTACTTTATGCATTTTAATCTCGTGGAGATGTGTAATTTCTTCACTATTCAATATGAATTTGACAAATGACATCTAAGAATAATATTGATATTATAATCCAATATGAAGAAGATGTACCATTCATTATATGTTCAATTGAAACATGGTATTTTAAAATAAATATATATTAATTAAAAAAATATTTTAGTGTTAGTCATAAATGAAATATTTCAATATCCATATTAAATACAATAAATATTCCATTGATAAGTGCTTTTTAATTCAAAACATGAGCTAAATAGTAGAAGGTTTTCTAATACAAGGCATGAGGATATTTTGTAATTCATTTTTAATATGAGATTGACATGTAACATAATTAAAATATTTTCATGGCCATGTTGACTTAAATATTTCAATGTCAACTATATATTATAGAAAGAAAATGTAAATAACAAATTTATTATGGTTAATACATTTTATTAATGTGTTCTTCAAAATGAAGGAGATTTATTTCTTCCATCCTTAGTATTTAGTTGAGACATGGTGTGTGTGTGTGTGTTTGTAACAACATATATCCATGTTAATCTTAAATCTATCAAGTCCTAAGAAGGATCAATCTCTATAGATGCAAACCTTTTTTCAAGTTTTGCACTCTAAAATAGGTTTGCACCTAAGAGATCTCGTCCCTCTTGACACTTATACATATTGGGTTAACATGGATCTATATTGGTGTTAAATAATTTTAAATTAAATAGCACGAGTTTTCGGTAGAAATCACATAGGATAAATTTTTCCCGATGCGTTTCAAACCATCTAGTGTGGTTCATCGTCAAGACAAGATGAAGATGTTGATCATGACAATAACTTAAATAAGGATCAATGTAGAGCTACTGTAAAAATTATAATTAACGGCTAGTTTATTAATAATACTATTTAATTAATAACATTAATAATAAGAACAAATAATACTAATTAGAACAAGAGCAAACAAAGACAAACAACAAACAAGGCATGAAGACAAAAAATATTTTTAATTAACAACCAAAATAAACGACTAACTAAGAAAATATTATTTATTTAAATAATACCAATAAATATTAGTAACCAACTTTAATAATTAATATTAGGAACTGTATTTTAATTATATCTTATATATATATTATTATTATACAAGTCAAACAATAACCAAGGAACTCAGTCGATTAGCCAAAAGATTCAATATCCTAGAAGGCAAGGCCCACTAAATAACTTAAAATAAATAAAAATCAGAAATAAATAACCAAAGATAATCAATGTAAGAGAGACTTAATAATTGAGGTCATACAATCAAATTAAAGGCTAACCAAAATATATAAATATATAATTGGTCCAAGAACAAGAAAAAACAAAAGCTCACAAAATACAAAAAGAAACTAAAATACTTTAAAAATAATTAGGAGGACAGGGCATGGACCCAACTTCTGCTAATATTCCAACCATCGTCTCTATTCAAATTGGTGGGCCTTTTTTCAATTTCTGAGGTCTCCTTGAATTTTTGATGATGGAAATGACTTGTGTCTCCTTAATGCAAATGTGATGTTTGGTTTTATCTGCATGTTCAGCCAAGGTAAGGGAGCGGGTCCTACCATGCCTGATGTCTGTGTCATGCTCACATATCCTTTGATTAATTGAGTGAATTGTCTCACCTATGTAGGGGTTCCCACAAGAGCAAGGCATAACATAAACACCTTTCATATTTTTAGGATCCACTGGGTCCTTGGAAGATGGTATTCAGAGTTCTAAAGGTAGAAGGAACACTATACTTCCTTAGGGTCCTCGCAATTTTGTTATTGGTCCCTTGGATAAAAGGGATATGAACACTAGAAAAATTCTCCTTAGGTTCAATCCTTGCCTTAGGACCTTTTTTGGCTTTGAGGAAAGTCTCAATACACTGGTGTCTATTATACCAATTATTCAAGAAAACATTTAGGAGGTGCACTTTCTCATCATTAAGATGGTTGCCATCAGAATCTCTTAAAGCTCTAGTCACTAAAGTGTTGAGAACGCAAAGCTTTTGAGCCGGGAAATGATGAGAATTAACGTGAAGATATTGCTCAGTGTGAGTTTTCTTCCTAAAGACTTGATGAGAAAAAGAGCCATCACCATTCCTTGAAAGGATGATGTCAAGGAAGGGCAGACTACTATTTCTTTCAAATTCCATTGTGAACTTTATGGAACCCAACTAATTATTAAGATGAAGGAAAAACAAGTCCAATTCTTCTTTACCATGGGACCAGTTGACACAAGTTTCATCTACAAACCTCTTCCACATCTTAGGCAGAAGACAAGAAGAGGCTAAGGCCTTTGATTCAAAGTCCTATATGAATAGATTAGCCACCACAAGGGATAGAGGGGAACCCATGGTGACGCCACAAGTTTTCTCATAGAATTCCCCACCAAAGAGAAGAACGTAGAGGTGAGATAGATGTCAACTAAACTAGATGTATCAGGATCAGTAATATGCTTAATGGATTCAATGGCCTCATTGATAGACATGTTAGTGTAAAGGGAGACCACATCAAAACTCACAAGCTTGTCATCTGGATCAAGAGTAATGCCATTTAAATCATTGATAAACGATGCAAAGTCCTTGACAAAGGAATTTATATGACCCACAAAGGAATGTTAAATTAATTTATATTTTTGAATTATAATTAGAAATGGAAAAGATTTTTAATTTTACCATAGGCCACTAATTGTGATAACAAAAAACAATTATTTAAAAAAATACAAATGAAATTTAAAATAGAATAAATATCTTTAAAGTTTTGAATTAAAATTTGACATTTGAAATATTTTTTATCTTACCGATAATAATAATAATATTAATGAAAAATGAAATTATACCATTTTTGTTTGTTTGCCAAGTTGTCTGTGATCCTCTAGACTTTACCTGTGGCTTGAGAAACCGAGACCTTGAGGCATCTAATGTGTCAAAGTCACCTGGGGATCACACCCAACTTGGGCCACCCCAACCCTAAGCTAACTGAATTTTTTTGCATGTCTCCTCCCCCTAGCACATGCACAACCACCCCCCTAAGGTTTGATCTTGGGTCGCCTTGCTAATGAGACCCATCCTCAATAGGTTTTGCTAGTGAGACTATGCCTAATAAAAAACAAAATTATATTTTATTCATAATTGATTGAGCCAATAATAATGATATTAACTAATAAAAAATGACTCTATTCATAGTTGATTACACTAGAAAGGTTATATACATCTCACTCCATAACATGTAATTAAATGATAAAAATAAATGATATAAGTTTAAAATAGATATACTTAATTACATCACATTATATGTTATATATCAGATATATTAACCTAAATCAATCTTAATCTTGTATTTATCAAATGTAGAGAAATATTAAATCTTTGAGATGCAAAATTCATTTAGAGTATAAAATTTGATAAAAAAATTACACCTAAAATTTTAATTTTTTCATTCAATTAATATTAATTTTAATTAATTATAAATTAAAACATCTAAATAAATCATTTTCATTTTATTTCATTCTAATTAAATAGCTATATAACATTTTTTCATCCGATTAATATTAATTTTAATTAATTATAAATAAAATATCTAAATAAATCATTTTCATTTTATTTCATTCTGATTAAATAAATATATAAAATCTTTGTTAATGTAATTATTCAAAATATTAATGGTAATGATGAACATTATATTGATAATGAAGATCATTTTTTCTAAATAAAATTCATTTCTCTTCATTATGAAATCAACGTTGAGTCTCATTTTTTTATTATTTTGGTTTCTCATTTGACACTTCATCTTGTTCGCATTTAACATGCAGAGTGAGTGATGTAGTATGGCTTATAATGCTAACTGGTCTTTGCCACACCATAATTCTAACAATTATTTTCATGGGAATACGAACCACGCATATTATTCTTTGCCAAAACAGAGTTTATCAATTTTCATTCTTATGGTGTATAATGGAGAGCTCATTTAGTGATAATGGTTTAAAAGCTTGTTTTATATAATAAATAATAATAATAATATAATTATTATTATTTATTATATTTTAAAAATAATTTTTAAAAAAATAAAAAATAAATAAATATAATAATTACAATTTTATAATTGAAAGAAATAAAAAATATAATAATACATAATATTAAATATTTTAATTCTCTCCCCATAACATAAATAAGATTATTAAATTGCCATAAATGTAGTTAATCTTTTAATAGAACCTTACCTTTTGATACCAAATAAAGCATGCCATATTATTATATAAGTGGACGAGCTGTTATGTGAGGAGTAAAAAGTGCAACCGGAAGTAGATATGGTTTTTATTTACTATGCTAAAATAATAATTAATTAAATATATATTTAAAAATTATATACTATAAAGGTGAAAAGTAGACTGTAGTTAAGTTTTTAGATGGTTAATTTTTACGTAAGACTAGTTATATATGTAAAAGGAGTTAAAGGGTGTATTTACAAATTTGAGATAGAGGTAGATGTTATTGTGTAATAGGTCAGTGGTGGATTAGAGTAGGAGGTTGATATTTCATAGGGTTGCTTTTTTAGGATGACCAACACCATGATGACCAAGTTTAATGGTTTTAATTCAACTAGATGGGTTACTTATATGGAGCATTATTTTTCTCTTCAAGGTATTCATAATAACTTGTTGAAACTCTTGGTAGGTGTATTATACTTAGATCAAGATATTTCATGATGATGTCAATGACATAAGAAGGCCAATGGAGGCTATATTACCTTGAGATCGTTTATGAATTCCTTTCATGCTTTATTTGAAGTAAATACTAAGTTATGTGGTGATTAAACATGTTGTGCTAAATGGGCATAGATGAAGACTTCATTACTTCCTTTAAGTGATTAAGAGTCTGCATAAATGGCATAATTGATATTTTTTTCAAAGAATATTTTATCAATGGTTTAAAGGAAGAGAATAAAGCACTCACATGGCTCACATCTTTACTTGGTTGGAGGCCTCTTACCCAACTAAAGCAGTAAATGAGATAGTAAACACCTAAGCCAAAAGAGCCCCTTTCGTACTCCACCCACATCCCCCTCGCATTAGAGAATTTTTTAGGTCCAAAATGGGCCTCTTAAGGAATATTATAAAATAATAGTGAAAATAATAAAATAAGATTAGATCACATCATCAAATTTTAGATGAAAAAAGAACAAACTACTTTGTCAACTCGTATTTTCAACCTATCTCCCTATGGTTTTACTCAAATTTCAAGCGGTAGCACTTGTTGGATGTGAAATTTAATTCCTCATCAAAGGACTACCCATGTTGCATACTTTCGATGGACCTTGCTACACGAAAAATGAGGAATACATGAAAAATCATGATTGCAATCACGTTTTTCATGTTTCGTGTAGCAAGGTCCATCGAAAGTGTGCAACATGGGTTGTCCTTGGATGAGGAATTAAATTATGTACCCAAAGAGTGCCCCCGCTCAAAATTTGAGTAAAATTTAGGGTGATAAATTGATAATACAAGTTGAAAACATAGTTTTTTTTTTTTACTCCAAAAATGGTGAATCATCCCCCATGGTTGACATTATCATGTTAAATCTTATTGGTTCTTATAAAGTTTATTTTGGTTGTAAATTTTTGTTTTGTGGCTTATTTTAGACCTAAATTTTCTTTAATGTATTCCTATGATCGCTCGACTTATTTTTCATCCCTTAAGATTTCAAAGGTTTCCTTTGATAGAAATAACTATTTGTTCTCACCTTAACCTATGTTATTATTGTGATGAAATGTTTTTCAAAAGCAATAAATGTGTCGAACAAAAATTAAGGCCATAGATATGATGTCATTCAATATGTGTAAAGAAATTCTAAAGAAGGAGACTGCACTTCCTCTTTCTAAAGAAATTACCTTGGAACCTTCTTATGAGGAACTTAAAATTTCCCTCTGTGCTTGATTAGGAATTGTAATTCATTAGAACTCTAAGTTGATTGGTAATTAGATCAATAATAAAATAATGATTGTTTAAATCAAGAATAGCAACACCCACAAATTTCTTCATGTTTGAGTCACAAAAATAACCCATTGTTACGTCTATGTCATGCACAATCTCAAATCATGATAGCTAATGGAAATATGATTAAATTGAGAGAAAGAAAAAGTGCATAATACACTTCCTACACTAATCTACGAGGCAAGGATGTAAAAAAATTAAGTAATCATAATCCTTGCAAACAAATAAACAACAAACTATTAACAACATGATATTCCCAAGGAAAAGTCTTCCATGACAATACCCCCATAGTCTAAAGAGAACTCAATCTATTAGCAACTAAGTGGTTACACTATAGTAGATGTGCTCTCAACAAGAGTGTTTAATAGTAGCATAATTTGGAGATATTTTACTAGAATAACAATAAGACAAAGCTCACACACTATGTTTTCCTCCAACCTCAGCCCTAAAAATATAGCCATAATAAAACCATAAAACATTCGTGATTTTCTAGTTCGACATGCTAGACACCACTAACAAGTTATTACCTAATATTACCCTACATTTATTCCCTACTATGACTCAACAATTATTCCTACCACTGCTTTGCATTTATTTTGTACCATAGCATTTCATTTACTCCCTTCTCGACTACCACATCTACAATTATTCCATGTTCCACTATGTCACTACAGTTATTCTATGCTCCATTATACCATTGCAAGATGTATGACACAACTATCCTAACAATCTCCCACTTTTCATATACCTTGAAAGCATACACAATAGGATGCATCAATATATGAACTTGGTAGGGCCCATAAGGCCCATAGACTTGCAATGCCACTTGAATTGATAATTTCTCTATAACATCCGACTTTCTCCCAGTATGTAATCATAAGTATGACTTAGTATCATTATAAATTGTGACATAGACACTTTGGTGATTTTCAAATTACTATGGACCAATTTTTAAATTATGTAAATATATTTTGTTAATTAATGAAAAATCACCAACTAACTCGCTGAAGGGTGGAGAATTGGTACTAACCATGATAACACAAGCAAGATTCCTTGAGAGGGTTTGGAAATCACCTGCCTATTAAGAAAACAACCATAGCAAAAAAACCATATTTCCAAAATGCCAAATTTGAAATTTGAAATTATTTCCCTCCTCCCCACTTCCAAAAAATAAATGATTAAGAACCTAATTTTTCTAGTATAATGTATATTATGATGTTATATATTATATATATATATATAGAGAGAGAGAGAGAGAGAGAGAGAGAGAGAGAGAGAGAGAGAGAGACCCCTATAATACTAGTGATTCCCCATTACTATTGTCATTGTATTCCTTATTGGTATTATTGTGCCCCTATTGTTATTAGTATGCCCCATAGAAACCCACTATTGTTATTTTTGTGCCCTTATGTTATTACTTTTATGTCGACTTGATTATATTGTGACCACTTAGACTCCTCTATATAGAAGGGAGGTTTAGTCATTTGTATCATCCAAGAATTGTTCATTTGTGTAATGTAAAGGAGATTTCTCCCTCAAAGAGGCTGAATTCTAAGGCATTGATCTATCTTTTCTATCTTTTTGTGAGCTGGTTTCCTAACATTTGGTATCCGAGCTTTGGATTCTAGGGTTTTGCTGCTCCAAACAGGTCATTGTGGCATTTTCGCTATAACTTGTTTTCTGCAATGTTTCAAAAGCTACAAAAAAAACCCATTTGCGTCGAAATCGTTTTGAACTTTGGGTTCGAATTTCAGGGCTTTTCTCGTAATATTTCAAAGATATGATCTGAAGAAGTTAGGGTTTTTGTAGACTCCCAAATTACATTCCAAATAGGTGATCTGGGGAAAATCATAATAACTTTTGTTGTGAGCATCAGATTGAAATTTCGTAAGAAGTTTCAGAAAGAGGACGGCTTTTAGTGTTCTGTGTATCAGTTTCAGGTACTAAGGTAGAAATAGTGACACGTGGCACGTCATATGAGTTCGCTCTACTGAACTAATTTATAATCAGGTCACCGTGGGAGATTTGGCATAACTCTTCCTTGGAGAATCTAATCTTGACCAGACTTGTGGGGTTAGAAATAGGACTCAAAGGGCTACCGCGGGACGAGATTTCAGGTATTTGAGATCCATTGTTACAAAGATACAACATATTCAATATAGAGCTCTTACAAAGTGAAAAAAAATGTGTAGTTTGTTTTTCAAATTTTGCATAAGATTAGTTTGAAAAGTTAGTTTGAAGGAATTCAAAGGGAATGGTGAAGAATTATTAGCATTAAATAATGCCTCGAAGAAAGAAAATGGAAACACCTAGTAAGCAACCTGAAATTTCTAGCATGAATTGTGAAGAAGAGGAAGAAATGCAACATGATATATCAAAATTACAAGACCAAGTACAACAAATTTCACTCTCATTAAAGGTAAATGAAGCCAAGATGAATGGCATAGAAGCTAATATGAATGGCATGCAAGTTAAGATGGATAGCGTGGAAGCTAAGATGGATGCTGTGGAAGCTACTATGAATGGCATGGATGATAAGATGGAAGAATTGAAGATAAATTTAAATAAGTTGCTACAAGAAATGGTCACTAATGGTGAAAGGGTAGTAAAGGAAACTCATGATGAGAACAAAAGAAATGTTAATCATGATTTCATAGGCTCTAATGTTGGATTAGAGTCTAATGTTGGCTATTTATGAGCTGGTTTCCTAATAGAGAGACTGTTATTCTAAACACTTGGTATATACATAGGCAACACACCTAAAATCTAGCATATTCTCGCAAGATGAAAAAAATCACAAGGGAGCTAGACAAGCTTGAGTCTCCATACAACATTTGATGATATGATGAAAAATGTTCATCGATATTCCCATTTTTCTAAAAAAAATATCGAAGGTGTCAGTCTAGGCATCATATGATTATGCACATATGAGCTATGGTGGCATACCTGGAAGCTAAAACTAATCATTTGTAGTTCCCTTTAAACTCATGGAAATGCTCATGAAAACCGACATATATTTGCTAAAAATAGAAGATACCATGAACTTGTTGGATTTCCAATGGTCCCTAGTGTTATTTCTAGACTTTAGAGGACCCTAACTGTTGTAATAATTTCTCCTATCCATAATTCCATTACCCTAAATGTCAAAACTAGCACATGACCATTTCATTGACTAAACATATATGATCTCATTCTATTTCTCATGGATATTTGAGAAATTAAGTTCCTTAGTAGTGTGGCAATTGGTGTGTTAATAAAAGAGTAGATATAACTCAACCCATAAGAGCAATATTGTTTTAAAGTTCTAAACTCACCAGTAATAAGGCCAATTCCATGTCACATGGAAAGCCTAGTTTTCCGCAATACAAGAGTGTTTAGAATTTGTATCTCATGGAAATTCTCTATGTTTTCAATAAGGGAAGGGTCCACATCCATATTTTGAAATATTAAAATCCTCATGTGAGAGAAGTCATCTTCTAGTGTGACATGGGATTATATATTTCCAAAGAAAGTTAATCTATGTGTGACACACAACAATATATCCCTAATAAAATGATCTATTGGTTGATACAAGAGAAGAGTACACTTGGGAATAGGGAAACACATAATCTACATTGAAGGCTTAATATTGTTGGTTTCACGTGTCATGTGATTTACATTGTTGGCTAGAACCTTTGGATCCACATGATACTTGGCCCAAATTGTGGATGTCAAAGGGTGGTGCCCTAGTGAAAAAGAAAACTAAGTTCTATTTTTCAAAATAGAAGTTGTACTAAGTGAAGATGACCTACATGGATATTGGTGGCCACCCACCTCTTCCACTGACTCAATGTTTCTTTATCATCTTGGCAGTTTTGTTATGTTTTTTCAGGTCCCCAACTTATGTCACGACCAATTTGAGGCCCTAATTGATGTTTTTTGGTAATTCAGGGGGCCAAGGGTTTCCATGGCATGCCTTGGCAGCATCCAAAAGACATCATCCTTGGATAATTTTTTCCAATGAGATATTGTGCACCCCAAATGGATATTATATGAAAAGTTGCACCATCGGGAAGTTAATGTACCAACTAACCACCTCGAGGCCTACAAACCTTTTGGTGCTTCATATTCTAGTGTTAGGGTTTTAGACCTCTATGGTTCTTTATTTATGTTTTAATACCATTATTTATGTCTCTCGTAATAGCTTTTTGAGAATATGTGTATTCATCATCTCTCTCCATTTAGAGATAACTACCACTAGTCTAGTTAGTTTGTGTTCTATAATATTCTATTATTTTATGCATCAATAGATGTTGGGTTTTCACTATATTACTATGCACTCTACTATATTTCTTTGTGTATGTGTTTCATTTCCTTTCTTACCTCTCATTTTGTCCCTTGTAAAATTTCTATTAATGGTATAAGAGAAATATGCTCATCGTTTCTCAATGCATATCCTCGACGAGGTTAGGGTACAAAGAATTGAGTATCAAGCTATTTTCATTCGGGAACAATCAATCTCACCAATGCAAGTATCCTCCCACAGTGGAGGAAAAGAGAGATGATGGAGCAAGAGATCCTATAAGTTTATTGCTCGAGGAAGCACTAGAGTGATAGGGTAATGGTATGATGAATAATTTCGGACAGATTCTTTAGTGATTATCAAAAATGGCTGAGGCACCTTAAAAAAGTAGCGATTTTTGAGGTGCGACATCCTTCAAGGCACATGTGTCCTTTGATATCCCCTTATTTGAAGGCAAAATCGATGCATATTCTTTGGAGAAATGCTTAAATCTATTAGAGGGTTATTATTCCATCCAATTTTTTTCCAAAAATGAGAATATCACCTTTCCATTCCTAAAATCCTTTCCTCGTGTCAAAGTGACTTGTAAAATGTTGTGGATATTCCACTGAATAGTTCATTGCAATAGATTTGACAAAACTATATTTAAAAACCTGAAATCTACATGATTAGGGTTTTATTTCTCTTTAGATTTATAAATCTATAGATTATTGTTGGTTGTGTATGCATGCAAATTAAAACTATGTAGAAAATAGAGGACAATGAAATAAAAATTCACAAACCATGATTTGACACAAGATATAACCTCGGAAACCCTTTTGGGAGAAATCCACCTCGAAGGTGAGACCACTCTGCACTCTTTCTCTGAATAGAAAATTGTTGTAAGTAATGGAACCCCTTTTCCTCCTAGTGGTCCAGTTATAACACAACCCAATAGCCCACTAGTGGTTAGCTTTGACTACCTCAACTCTTAAAAAAAGTTATAATATGGAATATTCTAGAGTATTATTCATCATAATCATGTGGTTAGCCCATTTTCCATTCATAATGAGGGCTGTTGTGACATCCTCTCAAATTATGTTGGTGAAAACAGGAAGGTCAACTTCTAAGTGGCATAACTTTTGCATATGAACTTTAATTAATGAGATTCTTGCGCCATTGGAAATGTATCTACTTGTATAATATGAAAATAATGTTTCATACAAAAAAAAACCCCTAAAAAACATCATTTTATTCCTTAAAATGCTCCTGCAAGGTTTCAATCGCCAATTTTCCAAACTGGGTCTTGCCAGTAAAAATGGTCCGATGAGCTTATTCCTACACTTTTTCCACTCTTAATTCATGAATATGGATGAGAAACAATATAGTTACCCAATCTAGATCACAAATATTGGTGGGAATGTTATTAGGAGAGACATATGGAAGATGAGTCAGTGACATTCAACGTAGGACACACTTGGGTTGATATTGTTGATGCCCTCAAAGAGGAATTCTACCATGTAGGGAACTCTAATGAAAAATATACAAAATGGAAAACTCTATAACAGGAGAGAGACTAGATGATGCCAGAGTACACCAGTATTTTCCATACCTTGCACTCAAGGCTAGGTATTAGAGACTTTGAGCAACACCTAGTTTTGATGTACCTTAGTGGATTACATAAATATATCCAAATGGAGATGGACTTCTTGGACATATCCTCTCTAGGAGCCACTTATTGCTACAATGTCAAAATTGAGAAAATATTGAAGTTGAGGAATAAGAAATAGTTTTGATTTGCAAATAAGTCACAATATATGCCTAGAAAAGGTGGCCCTAACTCATAGAAAAAGGGACAAAGCGAGGAGAACCAAACTCAATACAACCAGTCAAAGTTGTAGGGAAATAAATGTAATGGGAAGTCGAAGAATGGCAATAAATTTTTGTGTGTTCCAAAAAATCCCTTTCCATGACAGTGATGAATGTACTGAAACAATCAACGGTTGTTAAGCTTAAAGAAAAAGAAGTGGACTATGGCTCAAATTTAGATACAAAACATGATAATTAAATAAAAAATAAATCCAAATCATAATAATAATAATAATATAATAATAAGATATATATATATATATATATATATATATATATATATATATAGGTATGTATATAAATAAACAATAATTAAATAAAATAAATCCAAATAAATAAATAGTAATAACAAATAATAAATAAAATTAATACTTATTTAAATAAATAAACAAAATTATTATTAATTAAATTAATCATTTGTAAGCCGACTACAAAAGAAGACATCAAATATCTTTTCCAATAACTATTAATAAGGCTCTGCAATTTCACGCTCTCTCTTCTCAAATACAAATCTCATTGCCTTGATGATGGACTCATTAAGCTAGTCCAAAACGTTGGTTTCAAAACTGTTCACAGGTTTTTCCACAAAATTAAAAATGATAAAGGAAAGACTATCATTGATGTAAAACCCAATGCTACCATAATGGCCACAAAGGTCCAACCAGAAGAGTCAGAGGAGCCTAAGGAGCGGAATGCCTCTTTCATTCCCAAATGTAGGTGAAGGGGACCCCACTACATTTCATTGTGAATAGTGGGATCTAGAAGAAACTAATCTCAGTCAAGGTCATCAAGAGATTAAAGTTGTTGATAATGTCACACACCCAACCATTCAACATTGGTTGGTTTATCCATGGATGATACATACATGTCAGCTAATAATGCCACTATCCTATGACATCAAGCCCTTCAAAGATGAGGTACTATGTGATGCTACCTCACTTAAATTATTTGATGTTGTTTTAGGAAAACCTTATATGTGGAAACATCATGATGTTTATGGCTCCCATTCATACATTGTTACTATTACTCTATGAGGTTATCTCTACACCAAAGATAGTTCTTTGGGATAAGTCTCAGGAATATTGAGAGAGGTAGAGATATTTTGGGATTAGTTAGGTCTCTTGAGAGAAGTGTGGATCTAAAGTATCTAGGTTAGGTGAGAAAATAGTGGATCTAAAACTAAATTAGTTCAAAATCCCATTTGTATAATTAGGTAATCAATTTCATGAAATAATGGATAGTATTAGTGTCAGTCGGTTCAGCTCGTCACTAGTGATCAAATATGCTCTTAAAAGATTTGTTAGGGTCTTGAAGTCAATTTTATCATTTCATTAGGTTTCAAAATCAAATTTGGTCACTGGTCATTGTGTCTAGGTCACTACTGCTCCCTTCATTTACTCATGGTCTTCATCACTCGTCACGGTCATTGTCTTCTTCAAGGTGTCATATCTTCATTTAAATATCTTGGGTCATGAAATGGTTAAATTTCTCATTTTAGTTCATGGTCTAGGGTTTTAATCCATGTGTCATCATGATGCCATATGTCAAAACAAAAAAATGTCCATCATGTGATTCAGTGGGTAAAGGGAGTTAGCCAGTCAGGGAAATAAAAATAAAGGTAAAGGTAATGTCTTATTTCAAATAAGACAATGCTACAGTACACTAACTTGTCTCATCATTTCTCATAGGGACATTTTTTGTTTAAAATATGTTTCTGACCACATGGAGAATAATTTTACAAAAGTGAAAGGTTTTTGTCAATTATAGTCGAAGGAACAAAAATGTCCTTCAGTTTATCCACAGGTGTTACGATTTGAGAGAAATGCCCAAACTACACTTGCTAGATGAGAGTTGTTGCACTTCTGGATAGTTTGACTTCAAGACATTTTTTCAGGGATTTGGAGCAGGTTTTGATAGTGCTTAAGGACTCTATTGTATATCAAACATCATAATATTTCCAACAATACCACTTTCATCCCAAAAATCCTCGAGGAAGGTAGTCAAAAGGGCTTTGCAAGTTGGTGATGTGCTTTTGTTATAAGCACGTTGTGTTTTTGGAGTGACCTTGGGAAAACTCATTTTTTTAGCCTTGGAGAGGCAATTTTACATCCGTAAATACTCTATGGACAATTAGACATCCTAATATTTCCAATGGTACCTTCAAATAGTTATTTTAATGAGTGGAAGGAATCCAAAAGTTCTATGCAAGTTGGTGTTGTGCTTTTTTCAGAGATACCCTATGTTTTTGGAGTGACCTTGGGAAAATAATATTTTCTCTCTACTAGAGTGTCCAAATTACATTATTGATGTGTCAATATTATAGAAGACTCCAAGAGATTTCCAACGAGCTATCAAGTTCGCAATTTGGAGGAGTTTAAGGCCTCCAAAAGTGGGTTGGAAGACGAGTGATGTGCACAGAAAGCCTACACTGCATTTATGGAGGTGGCGTTGCGCACATAGACATTGCGCTACGTTTTGGCATTGTGCACCAGTGAACTGCGCTACACATGGGACAGAGTCTCCCAAAAATCATCAAAAATCACTCAAAGCAAAACTTCAAGCCTGCATTCTACTTTCTTCATCCTCTAAGCCTCATAAAAAGGTTTCAAAATGGAAGGAGATTCTTCACCATCAAAGAAGAGAAAACATCATAAAGGGGGGAGGATTCTAAGGTATGAGCCCACAAATTGCAATGAGATCAATTCTTCACCATTCATATGATAATGCTTTGAAGATGTCAACTACTTAGGGTTTCTTCAAAGAGTGGGAGAAGTAGGTTTTCATGAGTAGCTCACTGATTTGATTTCCACCAATCTGAAAGGAGAAAAATCCACCATTGCAGGGATTGATTTCACATTATCAGTTGCTGCCATCTCTCTTTCCATAGGGATACCAAATCATGGGGAGTATTGGTTCAAAGCAATGAGCCTAGACCTCGAGAAATACAAATTCTTCTTGAAATCACCCTACAAAGAGGCTCATTCACACATCATCCCATTCAGATACTTGTTGGAAAAGTATGCAACAATGCTCAAGGTTGTGATGAAGTTTTTTAGTTGTGAGGGGAGGTTTTCCAGATTGTATCAATACCACATTAGGCTACTCATACACTTCATAGCTGTGAAACCTCTTAACTTGTGTAACTACTTGTGTAGAAGTGTCATAAAAATTTCTGAAAAGGTGAAAATGAAAAACAAAGAGCATTACCCTAGCCTTTTCCATCACAATTTGATAAAGGTTATAGTCCTCCACCAGTTGGAAGAAAAGAACATAGCATGGGATACCTTTATTAAAGCAGCCTTGCAAAGGCATGAGACTGCTTCACCAAGCCATCACCAAGACACATCAACACATCCTATGGAGGTAGGGTTATCAAACAAATTAGAGGAGGTTCCAATGACACCTAGACCTGAGGTAACTAAAACATACCAAAGAGGAAAAAGACTTGTGTTTACTTCTCAAATTGAGAAAAGGGCCAAGGCTTCTACATCAACACAATAGGGATCACATTTGCAGGATGAGGAGCTAATTGAGAATGATTTTGACCTAGTTGACTTGGAGGTAGCAGATGAGCATTCAACCTTGCAACAAGCTATCAAGGAGAAGGATTCCCAGATCATGGAGCTCCTAGACAATTTGGCAAGGGCCAGATTTATAATTTCTTTCCTTGAGCAAGAAACAATCAACTCAAGGTCAAACAAATAATGATGGAAAAAGAGAAATCTAGGGTGATGAGGCAAGAGGTCAAAGATAAATAGTGCTAGAGCATGATGAGCATGATGAACAAGAAAAGAAGGTTGGAAGGAAGAGGCCTAGGACTATGGGTCCCAAAAGAGCATTGCAGAAGGAAAGAGACCAAAACCTACAAGATGAGGATTTGGATATTGAAGACAAAATTGCTCTGGAAATCAACGAAGATAGGGAATATTAGCTAGGAAAATTCAATGGCAATCTAGACAAGCTTATTTACAAAGCTAATAGGGATAACCAAATGTTGAGGCACATGGCCCACCACTACCAAACCAGAAACAAGATTTGTAACATCAAGGTCAAACAAATCCAAAACAAGCTGAAGGAAACCCTAAAAGGAAAATATGAGAAGGAAAACTTAGATATGCTTGCTGAAGCATCCATGATAGCATAGTACACCTCATTTATCTTTTTTGGACCAATTTTGGGAGCTTTTTGAGAATTTTTTGTTTTTGATGAAATTTTGTGCAAATTCAGGAAAATACACGTTGCGATTTTTCCTCAGGGCTCTAAATGAAAAATGGTTTGCATTTTTGGAAAGCTGATGGCCTCCTCTCAAAAACCATTTCCTCATATTTTTCAAACAAGGCTCAGATTTTGAGAAATATGAGAAAGAGGGGTCAAAAATCAACATTCTGCCCCTCTTTTTGACAGGTGTTGCGTTTCTGGAGACACCTTGGGAAAATGAGTTTTCGAAGGCCTTCCGATGGGTCAATTTAAAAAATTAAATATTTTCTGGAAACTATATAGACAATTCTAGTTTTCCATTCTTTCAGATTTCAATTTTTACTTTAGGAAGGCACCTCAAAGTTGCCTCAAACTTGGAGTTACACTTTTGCAATTTTCTGAGATTTTAATAAAAATTTTCACTATGTAATTTCTCAGATCTTCTAGTTTGACTTGGGTAAAGGTAACTTGATGATGTAACTTCAGTATTTCGAAATCTTGATGATGTAATAATGAATAAATTAACATGATAGGTTATTTTTATGGTTAATTAGGCCTCATAAATGAAGAAAAACTCAAATCAAAGTCTAAGAGAAGAGTTTGTTTTTGACCTTCTCACTCTCACTTGTTGGTTGAGATATTCTTCGAAATTGTTCCACCACTCATGGATTCGACTCCTGAAGGTGGGGAAGTTGTTTATATTAGTCTATATGCATCATTTTCTCAGTCAGAGAGAAGGGTTGGATATTTGAGGAGAGAACTCTTGTAACTTGTGCTTCAACATTCTCGGGAAATGAAAGACAATTGCAACTATTATCTAGGATAGTAGTGAATTAGGCTCTGCACCTGTGTGCGCAGAGGCATGGTAGAGTCTACAGCTTTGTGTGTGGACCCCTGCAGCTGAGTGCGTAGGGCAGGGAGTGGATTGTACTAAACAAATATATCAATAAATCTAAGTTGGTTCTAAAATACCATGTTGATTCTGAAATATTTTGGATCTGGTTAATTTCTGGTTTATATATCTGTTTTCATCTGTGCACTTATGCTTATGTTCTGAGTTTATGCAAATCTATAACATTTTTAGGTGCACGCACTAGTTATCTCTTTTAAATGGTTTCTTAAAGACGGTAAGAAGTAGATTTGATCTATAACAAACTCATTAATAATAAGTATTAAGGAAGTGCCTTGTTCCAGATCTACGCGGAAGCAGACTGGCGTGAGGCTACAGACCGGTTCGCGAACCTTCCAAAACACATATAGACATCCCAAGGGTGTGAAAACCTAGTTCCAGCACCCTCCCCTGCTACCTCAGGTGAGACTTCAGTCCGCGCTCCGTGAAATGTTGCCGAAAGGGCTGGTAGCGCGGGATTTGTTTGGCTAATAACTCTTCTAAACTTGGGTTAGGCCCCAATAAGCCAACACCTTCTTTGTCTTTATGGTGTTTTTATTTGCTTGTAGCTTCAGTGGGTTGTCTTGGGTCACCCCGCCTTAGCTTTGTCCTTTGATCTATGGTTTGGGGACACCTTTCCCTTCATTCAGATTCACATATCCTAAGTCTTTCTTCTTCTGTTTAAACTTTTGTTCAATATTGACAGTGTACCGATACGCCGCGTCGAGCGAGGAGATGTCCAGGAACTCCATCTCGTCCTTGATGTACCTATGTAGGCAATCACAGTACTTGTACCAAATGTCACTCAAAATCCTTGATACCCAACTTTGTGCGAAGGGTATGAAAAGCATTGGTAAACTCCGAAATGTCTTGGTCCCTTCCCTACCACAGCATGGTCCACTTTATATATGTATCCTCATATTTCCTGAGAGGGTAGTACTGCTCCTTGATGGCATCCCAAAACAAATTCCAAGTGGGTGTGGCTGAAAATAGTGAGGGTTCACTTTCGTTCTTCTTCTCACAGTAGGTTTCCCAAGAATCCTTGACGTGGGGAGTGGCTTTGAGAAGTGCAAAAGTAATCTTTCCTTGGCCGGAAAAATCATGAATAGAAAATATCCTTCTAGCAGATTTAACCATTTATCTACGACATCCGCATCTATCTGACCTTCAAATATGGGGATGTCAAAGTTAACTTGTATCTTAAAGGGTGTGGCGCTTCTAGAGTAGTTGCTAGAAGGAGATGCACCGCCTTTCGGTAGCCGCTGAAGGATCTAGGAAAAGTTTTCCATCATCACGTTCCTCTGTCGCTCGAGGGCTTCTTCGAGCAAGATTTTGAAAGAATCTCCTGGCCCCTCATCTTTATTCTCTTCTACCATGGGAGGTCATCGGGATTCACGAGACTGGTCTTGCAAAGTTTCGACTAGTTCGATCCCTAATTCCTTATATCCCAACCTCGTTGGGAACATGCAAAGGAAAACAGAGAAAGAGAAGACCCCTCTGATACCAATGATATGAACTTAAATAGGAATGCAAAAAATTATAGATATAACCATAAATATAGAGATGCAGCAGAAATAACAATTCATTTCATTAATATCAAATACCGAAATATGCTTACAAACAGAAAGGAAATAAAACTAGCTTGGGCGATGGCAGCTTATCTATGAGAAGAAATGTGGTGGCTACATGCCTTTGAACTGTGTTACAATGAGGTTATAAGGCCTATTTATTATTGAGAAACAATGTAAAACCCTAAACATCCAAAAACCTAACCCTAGGAGACGAATTACCAAAACGATGGGCCCTGTTTGGGTAAATTAGTACATCAACTTCCCAGGGTCATAACTTTGGCATATGATTTCCATTTGATGCGCAAAATAGCTTGTTAGAAATATCTAACTGGGAATTTCAACATTCGAATGCAATCATATGTCATAGACTCATGTTCTCTTGGTTTTCCCAAAAAATGTTGTTTAGGGCCTTAAAATGGCTCCGGAAGCTCAAGACCCAAAAAACTACCAAAAACAGTAAATTGTGCTACAATTAAGGAAACTGAAAAGTTGAAAGAGACATTGGTGGGGGTCCAAGTGATATAGGCAGGTGGCTACAATATCCACTTGGATCAAAATGAGAGGGGAGGTGGTTGGCCTACCAACAATTGGAAACTTGTTGGGCCGAACTCGTTTTCTCTACCTAAAACAAAACAAAATGAAAAGAGAAAGAATCAAATACACTTTATTACCATGTGTCACATAGTGAATATTAATGTCTTTGACTTCAATTTGCAAAACATTATGAATTTTCATCAGTACCTTCATTAAATACTTATAACCTTACATAAATTGAAATGAAGCTCACCACATATTCAACAATATCTATAAAGATGGCATACTCAAAAGGTAAACAAGTTATGGAAGTTGGCATAATCATAATTTTAATACCATGGGTAGAACTGCTACTTCCAACATGCATTCACAACCATAACAGGGCTACCCTTTAACCAATTGATGTGCCTATATCCCATATATTAGACATGTATTTAGAGCTAATACAATATTTTCTTTAAAGTTTTCTTAGTAATTAACTGAAAGTTGTTGTCCCGGTTAGGTGACCAGATAGTGACAATGCCACTCACAATAATTGACAAAAGTGAACAAGTTAGCTCGTGATGATACTTCTTGTCTTTCATCTTAACGACCAAAATCCATTACCCTAGCTTGGTGACCATGATTGGTAATGCCACTTGTGTTAGGGCTGATGATTGTGGTACATCAACTCGTAATGAGACCTTCTATTTCTCAGTTCATATTTTATATTTCTAAATTACACTCAAATTAATATTAACCCTTGAGGGATTACTTAATATATGGGGAGGAAAATTTGATCCTTAAGAGCAAAGGATGGTGTCAAAAATTTACCTTCCCAACTTCATATTTATCATGTTTTTAAAAATCATTTGTTCTTCTAAATATGAATTGTTTTTGAACAATATAGAACTAATAAAATTCCTATAATTGAGATTAAATAAAAAGATATATCTAAACAAAAAAAAATTATTTATTGAGATGAGTTGAAAGAAATGATTCAACAGTTAATACATAAATCAATAAGTCATCTAGTAAAGATTCCTTGAAAAGTGTATTTCTAGGAAGATTTCACTATGGAATAAAACACAAAAACAATATGGAAAACATTCAAACCAAGAAAAGAAAAATCATACTCAAAATAAAAAGGTAAATTCAAACATATAATAGAAATATGTACAAGGGCATCCCACAGTAGATCATGAAAAATATCTTTTCAAAATTTTTCCATTGACTAGGAGTGACTCACATTGACCTTCCAAAGTTTGTAGTCGAAACGTGTTGGGACCGATATTTTTTGTAACAATGAATGGTCCCAACCACAATCTTTGAAACTTGGTGTTTCCCCTTTCTCCTCGTGAGATTTGTCCCATTTAAGAACCAGGTCAGTAACTTTAAAATCCTTGTTAGAAGAATATTTGTGATCAAACCATCTTTTTACCAGTTGTTGATGTTTATTTAACTTGGTTTTAGCTTTTTGTCTCTGTTCTTCTAATTTTAATAAAGCATTAATCTTATTTTCCATAGTTTATGTCTTAACTTCTTGGACACTGTAGGAAAATTATAGAGAAAGAAGAAATATATGGGGGGGGTAATATGGCTTCTTTGCCATAGACCAGAAAAAATGGATCTATTGAGTGCCTCCATAAAGAAGGGGAAACATTTTTAAATATATGCATGGGATCTATTAAGTGGGAAATATTAAGATGATCCCAATATGGTATCTCATAAAAGACAAATTTCCTTTTCATCCCAATGGGAAATTTCTCAACATAGGCATCAAAGAACTCTGGATCATCAAACATAGGCTCCCCGAATCGAACATTTCTGCAAACTCCTTCTCCTTCTCTCGCCCATATTCTCTAAGCCATTCAACTGGTGTCATTATTGTAGGCCTTTGGGTTCTCTCTAGATTACCATTGAAAGGAGATGTTGCTCTTCTGTAAGGGTGTTCTTCTCAGAGGAAAACCCTAGAGGAGTCATACACTGCTTTTCATAGGTGGTCGAACCACCTAGCCTTCAAAGAAAGTCCAAAACATTTACATCAATGATATCCTTTTGTTACAAGGCCTACAAAATTATTGTATACAAGGCATGCTAGCAATCATGAAGATCATAAAAATTACAACAAATTGAATTAATATGTGAAACAATATTGTTACGTATATAAACAAATCAATAAAAATGTAAGTTATCAGAGAAAACCCCTAAGCCTGGATAATCATGTATGGTGTAAGCACATATGCCATACAACATAAAACCCCTGTCTATTGCAATGGGTCTTGATGCATCATACACATGCATCCCTTCCCATAATTCCTTCAATTCATTTACTAATGGTTGTAAGTAGACATCCATATTCTTCACTTGTCTTCTACCAAGGACTTTGAGAGCCAACATAAGATGTTCATTCTTCACGAATAATCATGGGGATATATTGTTATTAATCACTACTACAGGCCAAACATAATAGTTGGTGTTTTGGAGGGAATATGGATTGATGCCATCCATGGCTATGCTGATTTCTAGACTTCATACTTCATCCTTGAATTTTTCAGGCCATGAATCCTCTATATGCTTCATGGCTATTGAATCTATTGGGATTCGCATAACCCCCGACTCACTTCTGTGTGAGGCATGCCATCCCTGTAACATAGCTAATTCTTTGCAACGAAAGAGACTTTGAATCCTTGGATTATAGGAATGTGCATCAATATCTTATTAGGAGGACCACACGATTTACCCATTTTTTTATTTATGGTACTTTTCAGGCCCACATTTTAGACATATATCTTTGTCTACATATTCTCCTCTATATATAATACAATCATTTGAACATGCATGATATGATATGTACTCAACACCCAACATTTTCAACAATTGTTTCACCTCTTCTCAGATACCTGACAAGACTTTATCACTTAGAAGAACCTTATCTTTGAATAACCTACAGTTTGTGGGGAATAAAATTGTATAATGTTAATATTTAACATTTCTGAAATTGACCTTTTTTAATGTTGATTGTGTGACAATATTTCTCAAAATACAAGGAAATTGATCGATCATGCAGGTGAATTATCTCAATATTGTAGAGAAACGTGCTTTCTACATGCCAAACTTTTCTTTCAAGTTGTACAGTAACATCGTTGTCCCCAACTGAGTAGACTTTGACTTGCCGCCAGGTCCAAAGAGAGGGGTGGTGGAAGCATATTTCAGGCTTTCAAATAAGGTATCAATGATATGAGCATCATCCCCTAGCTCGTCATTCTGGAATTTATCTAACGAAAGTTACTCCATGGAAATTGTATCCCGTAATTAATCATCCATATCAACCTCTATTTGATTTCCTCCATTGCCAACTTGTGATCATGAAGAACTACTATTGTTGTAGTCATTCCTAATTGGTGAATTTGGACGTAGTGGAAATTGAATAAATGGTTGATTCAAGCATTCTTTATATGCTTCCTTTCTGAGTCCTTCTCCTAATGCAACATTCTCTCGATTTAACATTGTAGTGGGGTGCGCCAAAAGATGGTAGGTGGGTTTCTCATCATCACTAGAATCCTAATTTCAAAAAATATTGAACATTAGTACATCAATGATATTAGTAAGCACGTCAATGCAATTAGTTATTGAAATTACATTATACCAAATGATTATTACCATCGTTGATCCAAGATTGTAGCTGGAAGATGCCATGTTCCCATTGGAAGGGTGAATTTATTGTCCATTTTCATCTACCAATTGCCTACAATATGTTGCTCCTGATAAGAGCTTCCGAAATTTTTGAAATGAAGGAACATTTTCTCCATCTAAACTCGATTTTGAATCAAGATCCTACAAATTTGGATACATTTTTATTCAAATTGACATGGATTAAAAAAAAAAATCAATAAGATAATAAAAATATAAATAAAATCTAAACTTACTAGAGATGGAAAGAGAGAACTCCACGAAGGACCTTGATTAGTAATATGGAACGTGCTAGAATTTGAAGAATTGACCTTTTGATATTATGAAATTTTTTCCTTGCATTTGAGCAAAATCAGAAATAAAATGTTGTGTAGATATCTAAAATTAATTTCGAGAACCATATAACCACAATCTAAATTTCAATATAGTTTTAAAACCATTTTTCAATAATAAGGTGACTTTAGGTGGAAAATGTATACTATGAACAACTGTAACTCATGTGGATGCATCATAAAAGATAATTTGAGATGAATATGCCATTTTATGTGAAAATAAAATTTTAGACAACTTTTAAACCCTATCAATGCTCTTATCAGAACTAACTGCAGTGATGTGTTTTAATAATAATCTCACTGAGGCATTAAAATAATAACTGCATCAATCTCTGACATTTCAAAAAAAAAAAATATTCTATCATATCAGTGCTCTTGTTAAAAACAACACCGATGTGTTTAAATAAAAAAACATTGATCCACACATGTTTCTGCGATTTTAAAATTAAAACGAATTCTAGCATGTTAGTGCTCTTATAATTACAACATCGATTCATTTAAATACAAACTGCACCGTTACATTAAAATAATAACTGCACCATTTCCCAATTTCAAAAAAAATAATCTATCATGTTGTTGTGTTTAGAAAATTTGGCGTTGCAACAATTCTGGTGTGCTTTACTTGTAAATTGACTGGTGCTATTTACTATCAAAAGCACTGATGTTTGGATTAAGTGAAAAAAAAAGGGCGATTTTATTATTATTATTATTATTGAAAAATGAGTGGAATTGATTTTTCGAAATCTAATTTCATAAAGTCTTTTAAATAGTAAAAAATTATTCGCTATTTCACTATTTTTTCCAAAATTTCAAGGGAGTGATTTGCAAGGAAAATTTTAGGGGTTAATATTCGCAAGTAGTCTAATTGTGCACGTTTCTTTCAAAAAATAGATTTTCCAATTTTTCATTTTTTCTAAAAATGATTCGCCCAAATTTTAGAGTACAAAATTATTTTACCTCAAAAATTGCCAACAATTTATATAGACTATATAAAATCATTAGAGATCTAATATTTTTACAAAAATATCTCCCAACATTTTATAATTTTCATATTATGGACTAGGAATATTCACCAAAGTTTCCAAACTTTAATATAAAATTCCATACCTAAAAGTTCCCTTGGTGATTTGCAAGAGACATACGAGGAGCAATGTGCAGCCACAATACTTTGGAGCAGCAGAACTATTCAGAAGATCAAAAAGTGAAAGTTATGGTGATTTGTCCACATGGGCTAGCTCAAGCGGCAAGGGCCGTGGAAATGAAGTCTCACCGAACCGGAAGTCTTGGGTTCAAATCTTGGGCTACCCTTCCCCTGTAGTGGGGTACATAATGGGCATGTAAATCAAAGAGTCCTGCCCCAACTTACAAAAAAAAAAGAAAGTTATGGTGATTTGCTCAAAACCATGCATAGTAAAAAATTTACAATTTAATTGTTTTTTTTAATAATAAATTTTTTTACAATTTATGTTAGGGTTTAATTAAAAGAGAGTTCATTTGCAAGAGAGACATGTTAGGAGCACTGTGGAGCGGAAAAATATTTTGGAACTACAAAAAGATCAGAATTTGAAAGGTATGGTGATTCACTCAAAACCCAGCATAGAAAAAATTTTAAATTTTACAGTTAAATTTTTTACAATTTTTGTTAGATTTATTAAAAATTCAGAAAAAAAAAATAAATAAAATATTTAAAAACTGTGCATAGTAAAAAAATTACTATTGGTTTTACTAGTAAATTTTTTTTACAATTTTTGTTCCTATTTAGATTTAATTAAAACTCATAATAATAATAATAATAATTCATTCAAATACCTACCTTAAAGCCTTTCTTCTTCTTTCTTATGTGACTGCAAAATTTTAACTGAGGGTTTAACTCCCTCTACCACTTCCCAATTAAGGTTTTTCATTTTAGGCATTTTAGATTTAATAGGTTTGTGTACTTACTATATATAGGGTGTTTGACATGTAAAGTAGGTGAATCACTTATTGAATTAGATCTGAACTTTGTCGGCTATGTCTATTTTGTTTTAATGTAGCCGATTTCGCAGTATGCCCTGTGTAATATAACACACTTGTGATGGCAATGCTTCTATTGTAACATATTACACCAAATATTGTTGGCCTTGACTAGTTTATTTATCGGTGCGCCTGGTGTAATATAACGTACTAGCTCACCTCTGCCAAATAACACCATTAAGTGATGGCGTTTCTTTTATCTTTAAAAAATGCACTATCATAATTTAAAATTATTTAAAAAAATAATAATTTTTGTTGTCGATGTTGAAAAATTAAACGCCGAGTGTGTTTAGTAGACTAAACACACCAAGGTGTTTATTTAAATAACCACACTAGTTACCAAAGCTCTTTTTGGCTGAAAATTATTTGATTTATGTACAAAATATATTTAACGGATTTTGTATGGAATTGTATAGGTTGTATATTGATAAAAATGTATGAGAAGTTGTCAAGTAAAAAAAATATTGATCAGCCTAATGATAACACATCAAAAAATGCAGAAAAGGCAAGTCCTTTGTAATTCTTTACACAATTAATATGTTTGAACTATATGTAATTTTTGACTAATATTTATTGGTTAGTGTGTGTGAGGCAAAGCCTTAAAATGAAGTGAAGAAGAGCATAAAATCCTGATAGAAAAAATACAAAATGATGAATTAGGTGAATGAAAAAATATTATTCAATATGATCTATATTTTGAATTTTTGAATTTTCATTAATAAGATATAAAAAATATTATATAACATGTTTCAAACAATCTATTAATTCATATATGCTTAATGTTCTGTACAGAGCAACAACGAAGGAAAAGATCAATGTCGTTCTAAGAAAAGAAAAATTATAGAACATGTAAATAACGGAATTAGTCCTTAGCTCATCTGGACTGGTGTTGGAGGTTGATGAAGGGGGGGCAGTTTACAAAACTATGAGGGATATAGTGAAATGAATGTATATATGTACTTTCCACTTACAATACAAAAATGAATCCAATGATTCCAAGAAACAAATTATATATAAAATACAAGAATCGTTTCCAGAGCAACGGTCAATGAGACCTCTCGGACTTGCAATAGCAAAAACATACAACAACAAAATATAATCATTCAAAAGGTAATATTCCTATCTAAAATGATTTTCTAGAATTATATGTATATATTACTACAAATCATTCATTTATTAATATCAATTATGTTATATTTAGTTTTCATATATCAATATAAAAATAGTTTATTACTTTTTTCAAGAAGATTGTGAAAATCCAAAAGGATCAACAACCTCATATGTGAAACATGCTAGTAGTAATGTCCAAAAATTTATATAGGAGATGGTTAAATAAATGAACATAATTACATCATAGTAAGAGCCATCTCAATAACAACGTGCTTCAAATATATGTAATTATGATTGAATTTGTACGTATAAATAAATAATTTAGCATTAAATATTAATTTTTAATTATTTTCTTTCAGAAAAGAAAACAATATGGAACTTATTCACCACATAGAACAGGACGATAAGGAAAAAAAGGGATGATATCAAAGTTTGTGAGTATTTGTTAATATTTCCTTATAACAACCTAAGATTTCATTTTTGTATATTTTAAGTTGTTTTACAACAACGATCCTTTAATGTCTTCAAATAGGTGCTAACATACAAAAAAGAGCCATCAAAACAATTGATTGACATTGGGTTAAATATAGGTTGAGAGTATATGTTAGTGTATCAAAAATTAATTTCGGAATTTGTAAGTATCTATGTTGTTTTACTTCTCTGAGTTTATAATTAATAGAACAAAAAAAACCTTTATATTAAATCTATGATATATAACGGGGTATAAAACTTGTAGGAAAAAAAGTATGGAACTACGTCAACAAAAGAGTTGTTACAAAAAGGCACGAGACTTGGTTTTGAAACCATGTGTACATTTCATGAGTCACTTCTTGCTATGCTACATTGTTATTTGATTTACATTGATGTAAATTATTTATTTCAATTTTTATTATTCACGCCAATGTAGATACACTTATTACACTTTATTTCTATGTTTGCAGATGGAACAAGATCAAGAAGACAAAAAAAATTGATACTATCAACAAAACATTTATCCACATAACCCAAGTCATAGAAGTAGCTCAAGCACTAACAATAGTTCCAACAAAGAATGATGATCTACTTGGATATCAATGCAAGTTTTTATATTTTTGAAATAATTGTCTATGAAAATCAGGCATTTTGTTTAATATAATGGACATTGTGTCCCAATTGAAAGACAAGGGGTTACCAATAACTATCCCATTTTGTATAACTATCACATTTTGTATGACAACAAAATACATTTTAATTATTCTATTGCATTATCCAATGTCGCTCTGAAATGTTACACACTTATTAAATATTATAATGAAGAGATGGGAAGTATGATAATATAGCAAATCAATCCAAACATCACATACAAATGCACTAATAAAAATTTAATTTATATGAATACTGTAAAAGATATATGTCTATTTTTCGATGAGTAACAGATTTAAAAAATCACAATAATTGCACTGTCATAGGTCGATGTTTCTAAAAAAGAGGAAATGTCATACAAAAAACTAGTGCATCCATAACATAAGCAAGCACTGGTGATTTATGTTATCTAAAGGCACCGTTACAACATTTTTTTTGCATGGCTAGTGCTTTTTTTTAAAACGATAGCACCGGGTAATTATATTCTTCAAGCACCGTCATTGTTTGCATTTAATGCCCTAGTGCATTATAATTCTTAAAGCACTAATGATTTCATATAACTAATGCCCCGATACTACAAAATATTATTTCTAGCCTTGATGTGTTATTCAATTTAATAGCATCGGATATTTTATATCAATAGTACATTGGTGCTATTATATAAATCATACGAACCCGAGTTGTGAATTTAAATAAAATCACCAGTTCTACAATATATTTTTTCTTGCCCAGGTGTCGTTCATGAAAAGAACACCCTACGACATTTTTAATATATATGCACCGGTCGATATACATTTCAGGCACTTGTGTTCTTTGCATTCAAAGCCTCGGTGCTTTTAGTTATGTATACAACCCCAATGCTTTTATATATTTATCACGTCGATGTTATTATTCCATGAAGTGCACCATTAAGAAAACATCTGCTAAAACCTCTGACCACCCAAACTTTTTCAATTGTGATGACATTTTGTTATAATCTCCACGAAAAAATTTGTTACAACAAATAGATGTTTTAGCAGAGGTCTTTTTGACAATTTTTTCCAATTTTATAACACTAAAAACCTCCATTATAACCTCTGTTAGAAGGTATTTTCCTTGTTGTGGGTTTTCTTTTCTAGAAGACGAGGTAGAGTCTAATTGTTAATCAGTAATAGGTTTTAGGCTAAGATTGTCCTTTTCAACTTGTAAGTATTCCTCAAAGGTTTCCTATAGATTTGGTTTATGTGCACTTTTTACCCACATGGCTATATCATGAGGTAAATATTTTATGTAGTAAGCGAATATGATATTTTGAGTAGGTAAGGACTCAATAGATATCATGTATTTCAATGAAAAAATTCCAACGTTAAAGTCCTTTACCTTCTCTTTATTCTGCATTTTCATGTTTGACAGTTCATCAACTAGAACCTCGGGTGGCTTGTCATCTCTGAAATTTTGAATAAAATTTGATTCAAATTGTACCCAAGAAACAATCCTTTGGGGAGGTTGAGCGAAATACCATGTAGTGTCCTTTCCCTCAAAGGTATACAGGAATAGTCTGCAGAATACATCCTCATGGCAGACACTTTTCTGCCTGAAAGCAAGCATAAATGCTTTGATGTGATCCTTAGAAAATTGCTTCGAAATCAAGCCAAGTTTTAGCAAGAACTTATGAGGGTTTCTTAGTAGGGGATGCTGTGTGTTGGGGACAAAAACAATGTTCCTATTTAACTAGGGAGTTTCATGATCATTTTGTGAATTGTCACCCTAATTATCTGCCATCTCAAGAGTTCCTTCTGATTATGAGGACTAAGAAGAGGCTTCTTCACCAGAGGACTTTCCGGAGGATGAAGGTGAATTGGGTTGAGAGGGAGGAGAATCATAACCTCCGAACAAAGTTAGATGAATGGTCTCACCAATGGGAAAATCATATAGGTCAGTAATCCTACTAGTAATAATATCGTGCAAGATATCGTTTATAGTGATGTTAGTTGTATTCTTGTGACTTAAGCACTGTAGGTTCCTATAGATGAATATCAAGAGGTATAACTAAGAACCAAGACAATCTCACTTGAAGAGAAGGATTCCCTTAGAATCTCTTCTAACTTCGAGTAATGAATTCTCGATATCTTTGAAGGACCTCACTATTTCAGCTTTTGAATATGGTCCAGTTAAAGTAATAGGCTTGTTGTTTGTTCTTTAGGTTGTGGCTAAGGGCTAGCTGAAGTCTCAACAAGTGAGGATCGGTGTGACTGCTAGTGATGATCAATGACCTAATGTTTTGGCATTTATGGGTTCCCTTTGCCATTCTATAGTCGATTTTCCCTCCTTCTAGCTTAATTTTGTTGATGTAGGAATTATACACCTAAGTCAACAAGGGAAAAATATCCCAAACTAAGGCTCTTTAATAGCCCAAGCCATTTTGCATAGCTACCCTCGATGGGTTTATAGGCTTCGTTAGCCTTGGATCATTTTTTCTTACGAAGGAGTGAATCTAAAGAAACTAATCCTAAACTAATATTAATCCTATACTAATATTATTTAATCCTAAAATGAACTCTAATGTACTTTATGGTTAATCTAAACTAAAATTTAATTATTAATCTAATTTTGCGAGTGAAACAATAAAATGGAATCAATCCAACTTGATATTGTTATTGAGAAAAGGGATTGTATGTTCCACTAGCGAGCTATTTCAATATAGTAATTCTAATTTATATATGTTATTTATAAATCAGAATGTAAAATGTTAAAATTATGTATTAAAATATATTATTGAAAATATGTTACAAAAATAGAAATAAAATATTAGGATACAAGAAATATACACAATTATAATACATAGGAAAATTGAGAACGTAGTGTAATTCGTACCTTTATAATTCAGAATGTAAAATGTTAAAATTATGTATTAAAATATATTATTGAAAATATGTTACAAAAATAGAAATAAAATATTAGGATACAAGAAATATACACAATTATAATACATAGGAAAAATGAGAACGTAGTGTAATTCGTACCTAAAAGAGAAATGAATTTTATTTTATAAAATTATATAACAGTACAGTGTAATATCCTAACTAATATTTAATTTAAATTATATATAAATTAAATAAAATAAAATGATTCAATGATGTGATATAAGTGAAAGGCACAAAGCTACATAAAAGAAAACTTTATCTGTTCCAAACTAAGATCAAACTCCATTAATAGATGCACTTCGCACATTAAAAATCATAAAACTATATAAAAGAATTAATCCTCGGCTGAGATAGAATACTAAAAGAGACAATTTCACTGTATCATTTTCTATCTAACAATGTTCCAACCATTCATTAGTGAATCAAATCAACAAACAAATAGTGTGATAATAATTATAAAATAGAAAATAACACATGATATATGTGTGAGTTTGACTCGCAGGAAGATAAAACTCCTATGAATATAACCTTCCATAATCAAATCATAGAGGTTAAAATCAAGAGAATGTTATGATTTGTATTACCCTCAAAACACTTGTCACTGGAGGAGTTATATGATCTATTTAATGCACAAGAATTAAATTAACATAGAGGAAAAGTATTGCATAAAGTTAACTATTGGTCCATGATCCAAGTCAGTGTTCCTCAAGCAACATGACCTTTACACTTTTAGAGATTAAACTACAGAAAGAATATAGACAATTAGCAATACTCATACGAACATGGAGAAGCAATTCAAAGTTTCAATTACTTTTCCAACATTCCCCTTCTCCCTCTGGCACTATTGGGTATCCTTATTTTCATTACAAAATAGGAGGTTTTTATATCCATCATACAACTATGTCCATGATAAACTCAAAAATAAAACTGTCATTTTACAAAATAACCATAATTGTATGTTTTCTTCTTATTGGCCATATTAAAATGAAAGAAAATCAATCAAGAAACTAATAGGAGTCGATTTATTAATATCCACAACAACGAGGATAACCCATAGGTATTTGTTCCATGAAAGATGAAAGTGATAAAAGCAAAATCAATTTTCGATAAAAATAAGAGAAACAGGTAGTTACAAGATCTTTGATTTTGTGACACCCTTGTAATTACAACAAACAAAATCAAAATCTTAACATACCTTGTCATTCCCAAAAGTTGTGACATATCAATAAAATCATTTATTTAGCAGCATGCAGATCATCAAGATATGGGGAAATTATTACTTTGAATTTCAAAGACTTCACTACAATGTGAGTATTAGTAACTTGTGACTTATTAAAAGAACTAGTATAATTATATTTTCTGTTTGTTTATTTAATTTGATAGGAGGCTCTGAGTAGCTCGTTTTCCCACATGAGATGTTTAATTTGATGATTCAATTAGGGAATAGTGAATAAAAGTTGTTGATGCCATGAGAGATCATATAGGACTTCTTAGGAATTTTTTTCAAGATCACTATCAAATTTCGACGTATCATTTTATTATAAAAAACGATGAAATTTCATGAAAATTTGGACTTAGACTTCTTAGGCTCAAGCTCTATATTAACCTCTAGATCAACAAATATCTCTTAATTAGGGGAAGACATTCACCTATTCCACCTTAACTTATAAATCTTCCTTCATTTTAGTTTGTCTTTAATATGAGACTCAAAATCCTGTTTAAATTGACTCTTTGTTTCTTGACATGCAGGTTCAGGAGACGAGGACTTAGGCTAAGGATTAACTACAGAAGGTTTTGTTTCTTCCTTTTTCCTAATTTCCTGCTTTATCTTGCCTCTACAAAAAGAATTGCTATTGGCCATACTTCTGGTTATCCAAGCATTCACAAGTTCGTGTTTAGTACCCCTATAATCTTTTGTGACACAGGGAGCAACCTCATGACATGATTCTCCAAAATCCAAATGCATCGAATCATGAATGGGTGACTTAACAAATTTATGCATAGGGGAATTAGTATGATAAGAAGAAGGTAGTTCGAATTCTCCAGGAAGGGGAGGTTTGTCGAAATTATTTCAACATAAGAAAATAATCATATTGTCTCCAATTTTAATCGATTGATGTTTAACCAAGATGCAAATAAGACTGTGGTGAAAAAGCGGTCTCTTAGCAATTTTGCATTGCAATTGGTAGGTGAGAGACATTTTAGATAGACTCTTATGCAAATAGAAATTAAAATTGAGCTTATGGCCTAAAAACACCATCAATAGCCTTATGTGATAGATGAAGACTAAGTTGTACCATCCCTCACAAGTGATATAACGATGCTAAAATAATTAAACCAAGTTCGACCATTTCAGTTTGAGGTATGTGATAGGCATACCCTTGACATTATAATCGTAGTCCTTGTTTGCAAGCAACTTTTTCTAGGGTATATCATGAAATTTGTGATTTTTCGACCATTTCTCCCCTTCGACCAGGAGCTTGGTAGCTTCGGCAATAAAATCAACATCCATAGATATTTCTTTGTCGCCCACCTAAGGTCTATTTCCATCAAATGAAGAAGAAAACTCTCGACAACACCCTTACTATACCCTTGGAAGAATTGGAGGAACTCCCACCAGCCAACATGATGAAAGAGTTATGCAAAGTCATCATAAACTTCAACCATTTCGGTCCCAATAACGTCGATTCAAATAACATGAGACATTGATATACTCTAAGGGGTTTACAGACTGAATAGAGAGAAAAACACAAATAATAGACATGCAACAAGAGAATAATCCTGAGACCCTAGCTCATTGTTGAAACAAAGGACAAACAAGAGAAGTAAATGAGACAGTCAAGAGTTGGTCTTATCAAAATCCTAGAGGTTAATTGGGAATCGTTAAGAGCATGGTACAAAAAGTACTATTGTCACAAGTACAAACAATGTCGAATAGTAAATTGGTTACAAATTGCATTGATCAAGATAGACATCTTTGATATTCAGGACATATCTCCCTTAGATCGATAAAACAAAAGCCAAAACCATAACTCATAACCTGGAGAGAATCATGACTCATAATTACAGATTGAGAAACTTTGGCTAACATATCTTAATTCATATAAACCATAATCATAACCTCATATCATTCATTGGATTCAATAAATTAAACCTTGTACATTAATCAAGGTTGGACATGGAAGCAAACCAATGTATGAACCAAGTGTAGGCTTAAAAATGAGGTTTGACAGTCCATAGAACATGTTATCACCATTCATGTATTCATATAAACATAAGTACCAAGGCCAAACACATATGTTTTTTATTCAATATGACAAACAAACCATTAGGAAGAAATATGTAATTTTATATATAGGAAAAGGTTGCTACATAATGTAAATTTTGTAGCCGCCTTGTTCTTGTTAACATTTATATGTAAATGTAGAGTGCTAGGCCTCGAGTTTATTTCTTTTCATGAATGCCCAATTAAAGATTGAATGACCAGAGTGTCAAAGAAAACACAAAAAAATGTACATACATGTGAAGCAATCACGGTGATGCCACATAATCTAGAAAAAGAAAACATAAGAAATGTACATTAGAATCCATTGTTATCAAACCTCATCAAACCAAAAATGAAATGGAAGAACCCCAATGGTAAGAATAAAGTGGGGCCCATATCATTTTTAAAAAAAATGAGAGGGGAGGTGGTTGGCCTCCTAACAAGGCACTACATCTCTACATGATGCTCTGCTTCTTTTTCCTTTTTTTTTTATATGGTTCAAGGGCCTTGGAGGTCAGTGACCACTATGTCTATAGAATATTTAAACCAGGAAGATCCACACAAAGGGATCACTTCCTTTCGGCTCAACTGGGCAAACCCACCCGAAGGGATCATTTTGTTTTAGCTCAACCACAGAGGCTAACCTTGAGAGTATCGAGAGAATTGAAACCTTGTCCTCTCAATAGAAAAGGTGTTTTAACAATGTGGACTCGACCAATTGAACCGACCCTCATGACTTCTATGTTATGCTTTATTATTATTATTATTTGATCCACTGCTTCATTTTATAGACACTAAAACATTTCTCTCATATTGAGTAGACATTTAAATGTTTACACTCATTTAAGACGCAACATATCTCCCATACTAGGCTATAGAGTTTCTGCTTAGCACAATTAAAATAAAATAAAATTGATGTTAACTATAAATAAAATATTTCAATGTCCATATTAAGTGAAAATATTTTATATCAAATGGTTGAAAAAATATATATATATATATCCAACTTCTATTGCGAAGATTGTGAGGGAAACATTTTTTTTTTCCAATGCTTAATATAGAGTTGATATGTGTCATTTAAAAAATATTAATAATAAAAAATAAAAATCAATGTGGATTTTGTATATATATATATATATATTATAATACAATTTTCTTTTTTCAATGTGTATTATAAATAAGATATTTCAATATTCAAGATGAGTAAAATATTCCATTGATACATACTTTCTAATTCAAGGAATGAGAGAGTTTTGTAAATGTGGATTTTATATTATATACATATTAAACACTTTTCTTTTTTCAATGTGTGTTATAAATAAGATATTTCAATATTCAAGTTGAGTGAAATATTTTCAAGGCATGAGAAGAGTTTTGTAAATGTGGATTTTATATTATAAACTTTTAAAATAATTTTCTTTTTTCAATGTGTATTATAAATAAGATAGTTCAATATTCAAGTTGAGTAAAATATTCCATTCATACTTACTTTCTAATTCAAGGTGTGAGAGAGTTTTGTAAATCTTTCAATGTTTAGGCAATTGAATTTTAAAAACATAAACAAAAATATGAATAACAAAATAATTCTAAGAGAGTATATATATATTTCAAATTTTGCACTCTATAATTCAAGGAGTGAGAGAGTTTTGTAAATCTTTCAATGTTTAGGCAATTGACTTTTAAAAACATAAACAAAAATATGAATAACAAAAATAATTCTAAGAGAGTATATATATATTTCAAATTTTGCACTCTAAAATAGGTTGCCACTTAAAAAAAATTGATCATTTTAAGGACCAGAGACTTGATAGATCTAGAATCACATGAATCTATGATAATGTTAAATAATTTATATTTTTGAATTAAAATTAAAAAATATAAAAAAAGTGGTTAATTTTACCATATTTCAAAATATATATATAATGCAAACAACTTATCATAAAAACTCTCCAATGAAACCTGGACTCATTTATCATGAAAAACTCACTTGATCAATCATTTAAAGTGCTCACACAATTCCAACTCAAACAACCATGCAACTAGTATTTCTACTAATATCTTTCCAATTAACAGTGACAGGAAGGATATCTACATCTGTTTATGATGACCACTGTTTTTTCATTGTTTTTGTCTGTTCACTTACAGTTTACAGACATTTTGTATCATGTTGGATAATTTTCTGGCAAAATCCCAAAAACAAACAATTCAAGCACACAGAGGCAATGCTCTGTTTCCTTTACTCCATGATCTTTTTGCACAGGGAAGCTTTAAATTTTTTTTTACTGAGAACAGAGTATTTCACCACCATAAAAAAAAATTCTATTCATTAAAATAAAATCACTGATACATATTCATCCTCTTTCACTCAGAGGGATTCACCAAAACATTTCAAAAGAAATTACTCTATCTCATTTTGAAATTTTACACCACTGTGTGTAAAAATTTCTTTTACATTCATTGCTGTGTGAAAACATAAATTTCAAGGATTTACTGCTGTAAAAGAAATAAAAGATCAACACACTGCTGTGTGGAAATTAAACATTCACCAAAAACTTACATTACCCTTTTCACTGATGTGTGAAAGATTTCATGGTTTTTCACTGATACATGCTTCCCCTGTGTTTTTCTCTTACTCGCACTATTGTGCGTTCAATTTCACATTACAATTGACCAAAAAAAATTACAATATGTGTTTTACTTGTTCAGCAAAACAAAACTTACACCCGTGAATAATTAAAAACAATAAAATTAAAAACTATATGACATTCCCATACCTATTATAAATTTTCCATACCTCCACCTGTGAATAATTAAAAACAATAAAATTAAAAACTATATGACATTGCCCATACCTATTATAAATTTTCCATACCTCCGTAGGAAATAAAAACATTAAAATTAAAGGTTTTTACCAAAACCCTACGAACCCATTTAAATTGCTTTTATGTTTCACTGGCGGTCAACCCAAAAACTTTACGCAATGTCAAAAATTCATTTGTTGCAGGTTTGTGATGTCCGTCAACCGTTGATTTGCCCTCAAGAAATCGAACGGTCCACAACGATATCGGGTGAGCCTTTTTAACCGAAATTTAC
>APFE030590721.1:0-46096 GCA_000404065.3 Pinus taeda
CTCCAGATGGCTGCGGAATCATCAGATAGCTGCGGAATCGGCAGAGAGCTGCGGAATGCCTGTAAATATGTCAAAATCTAAACAAAACAGTCACACATTAGCAAAGTTCACTTGATCATGCTTAATGACATCTAATGTAATGGTCTGGGTGGTTTAACAAGGAAAATGAGGTGAAAGAGAGAGATAGGTGATGAAAAACAGTAGATAATAGTGAATGATGAGGTGTAGGTTAGAGGCTCTACATATACCCAATAATGACTGATTTTCATTCTATCAATTGCTTAACAGTAATCTTTATGATGGAATGATGGATTTAATAATGTGTGAGACTTCCATGTGCTGTCATATGCATATCAAAGTTATTAAGATAAGAAATGGTAGAATGCTTTAGTATTTTGCAGATTTTCAAGCATGTGGAATAATTATGGAGGAATGTATCCCTTAGTATTATCAAAAGGTTCACCATGGTCTATGTCATGCATAATGAAATTAGATGCTTCTGCATGTGATATAAGGAATTGATGGTATGTTATTTTAGTTATGCATATATGGGTCTATGAGATATCCAATGAAATTGACTTAAATATCATCATGTTACTGGTGATACCTAGTATGCCTATAATGAAAAATATCTCTAGTATTGCATCATAACTTGATAAATAATTGTAATATTTATAACTGTATGAGATAGGTTACTTGTATAATGTCTGATCTAAGCTTTGAATCTAATTATGCCAAACCAATTAGTTATGCATGACAAAAGAAAGACTATAATCATGATGGATGATCATGATAGTAGAGTTAATTAAGATCATTAATGTAGGCAAGGAAATTATAACCAAGGAAATCTTAATTATAATTAAGGAAAACTTTTAAAAGTTGGGGAATTAGGGGTTATTTCCAAGTAGGCCATGGAGGTACGTGAAAAAAATTTATTGGAAAAAATGAACCTATGGGAACTAAAACCTACCCTAATAGAGGAGCATGCAACTCATATAGATAACTCTCTTAATTCTAATCAAGACGCTTTACCTAATTCCCTAGCTGCAACTCCTTCTGTTGAATCCCCAACCGCTACCATTTTAGAGCCATCCATTGATTCTAAAGCTAGTTCAACTCAAGAGAACTCCATGAATTTTGTTGCCATTATACAAGAACCCTCTTCTCCAGAAGATATGGCTCCATTATTTCCTTTTGATATTTTATTGATGTAAGGTATTAATGCTGCTCCTTCATCCATAACAAGTGGACCTTAGACTTATCTTCTAGTTAATGTTTCCTTAGAACATTTGATTGACAAAGTTCCAATGGAAGTTTGTAACTTACTTATTGATCCCATAGTGGTTAATTATGTTCAAAAGATTACTATCAAAGATTATGAAATAAAAACTTTTGTTTCTTCTAATACTACTTCAACAATTTTGGCCAGAAACTTTGCTTAATAATATAGAGGTACAATAGCTGTGAAGAAAAAAAACAGAAGGTAAAATTCTTAGGGAAGTTACTACACTAAGAAAAGAAAATGATAGGTCACAAAGGAAAGTACAATTGTTAAAAAATTGGTTACAAAATGACATACACTCTTATGAGAGTCATGAGAAGAAAGTTGTAGAACAACTTGGAACTGATGGTGGAAAGGAAATTTTCAAGGTCCAAAATGTCGAGACTCAAAGTGACCCTGCACCCATTTCCATTGATACCAAAACCTAAACTAATATTGTACCTATTCTTGTTGAAAGAGGGCTACAAATTGATGATGTAACTCCTTACACTCCATTGATTGAATATGATTTAATAAAGGCGCTGAACAAAACCCTGGCATAACATAAAGAGACTACAGATAAATATCAAGGAGAAATAATGTCTTAAGGGGAATATCATAAGCTTTTACAATGGTTTTAGGAATTAACAATAATAGAAGATGAAATAGATGCAAAGTTAAGAGCTGCCAAGGCTAAAATCTAGGTATTGCAGTAATGTATTTGTAAGGTCATAGGGGAAAGGGATGATTTTTTTTTTTCTAATATTCTACATATCATGGTATGTAGATATCCAATGCGTAATTATGCTATATTATTAACTAAACAATATTTGTTGCTTAGAGTTAAGGGTATACAATGTAGCCTACCTTATGCATTCACCAATATTCTGGATTTCATCACTGTTTTTCATAAGCATAATCAGAAAATAAGGTATCTCCTATGTGAACTCTACATGCATAAATTCCTTTTGTCAGAAAAATTAAATGAAAATATTGTTGCATTTATTGGAGATGTCCAAATTCAAGCTTTTAGACCATTTCCACTAAATCAAATTAAGTGGGAAAAATCTTATCACGCATTTCAACAAAATGAACATAATTTTTATATATGGGTTTGATCAGGTGGTCAAAAGTATGCTAAAAAATAAAAGTCATCATAATGGTGTGGGATGTGAATGACTGCTTAGTGCTCATCATCTTGAATCTATTTCAACTCATTTCGCATGAAACATACAACGTATGGCTTCAGAAACACATTTTGTTCAATTTGGCAAACAAGTATTTCTTTTGAAAAAAAGGGGACAACCCAGTCAGTATTTCGTACTGCTGACTAAGTTTCCTAGTTGGCACTGAATGTGTAGCTGATGTGGCTACGTAATCTCATCAGTGAATGGTTAAGTGCCACATGGCACGTTCATACATGCATGAGTTGGCAGGATGCTATTGGTTGAAGGCTATGTAGGTAGACCAATGAGAAGGTGACATGTGGAAAACCCGGAGGCTACCACGTGCCCTCTCAAAGGTCAAATAAAATTTTATGTGGGGAGGTCAGGGTTGAACCCACGATCTCACCCACAACAAAACCAAGATTTACGACCACACCTGTAGGTTGGTTATTATCTAATAGATCTGAGGCGGGTCGACGTTAAAGAATCAACCCTAGAACAAGCTAGGGTGCGATGCAATGAATCACCCCCCAACATACTTGGGTTGCGATGCGATAATCGAAATCGCACATCACAGAAGTGCAAATTCCTGTATATTTATTACCTCCCCGACTCAGCTGATTGTGAATTGTGATGGATCCCAGATGCAATAAGATTATGGGTTCCAGTTAATTTTTCCAATGGGTCTTTCGTATCGCAATCACACATCGCCCCGCTGCGTTCACAGACCATAAGACCTCTGGTTCTCCATTGATTGCGATTTGTGATGGAACAGTCTGTGTTGATAGATTATGGACCGCTACGTGGTGAAATTTTTCTCCCAGTTAGCACAATTTTGGAGCAAAATTGTAGGTTCATGCCGAAAATGGTGCAATTTGTGGAGCAAATATTGGGAGAACTAGGAGAGGTCATAACTTCTTTAGTTTTCAACCAAATTGAATGAAAAAAGAGGCTAGATAACCATTATTAAGTATTCTAGACTCATTGGAGTAGGTTTCAAAAGCATTTGAGCATTGTAAACATATCTTTTCACACTTTTGAGCATAATAGAGAGACCCAACCTATTGGAAGCTGGACAAAGGAGACGTAGTCCAGGAGGGGTGAACTTCTTTATCATGTTCCTGTTGTAATGCATTTTTGATGATGTTATGTACATGTTTATACTACTATTGATTCTCTTATTTATGTTAAATTTCTTATAAAATTAAGATAAAAACTCATAATTTCACTTGCAAAAATTCATGAATCCTTAAGCACAATGAAAGAATTTCGTATCTAATCCGTGGAGGATCTTAGCACAACAATCCAATATTCTAAATCAGATCATTTTGGTATGAGAGCTCTAGGTTTTCTTTGAGAAATAAGGATTTAATTTTTTGCAAGTTTATGTCATGCTTACAAGGTTAAAACTCAAAAGAGGAGAAGGGAAGCTGGTAGCCTTGAAGTTGGGTCAAGGGGAAGGAGAGTAAGGTTGCCACAATCTTCAACACCAGTTCAAAATCAAGTTGAAGTTGAGACTCTAGAGATCATGTCTCATGAAGGATGACCTAAAAACATGACAAAATATGAGAAGACCTTCAGAAAGGATTTCTTTGATATGACAAAGATGGTGAACGTCCTCTATAAAGAGAAGAATACCAGGTGTTATCACAAAATCTGACCTTGATAGGCTATTGATCAAGCAAAATATGAGTAGCTCTTTCAAACCAATCTTTTGGTTGAGGCTTAGCCTCCTCAACCTGAGAGGGCTCTCTCAATAGGTTTAAGATTTTTGATTAATGATTAGATGGCTAACTCTAGGAACAAAATAGACAAATGTATAACTGGTTGACTGTTTGAATCAAATATTAGCAAATATTTATTGGGCTATGGAGTCAAGATGATCTTCAACAAAACAACATGATTAGAAAAACATGGAAGTCAAGGCACTTAGGGTTTAGGTTTATAAATAAAACAGTAACAATGAAGCAACACAATTTACAATCATGTGAAGGAAGTTAGAGCATTTTCCAATGAATTCTAAGTATCACAAGCTCATACCACTGCAAATAAGTAATTGAAAAAGGCCATAAGAACATCAATCACATAAACTCCTTGTGAATCTTGAGTAGTCAAACTGATCTCTGTATTAAGTATGAAAACCACAATTTCTTACAATAATACAACTTTCTTTTGCTAATGAAATTACCAACCCTGAGGAATTCAATTCTCAAGCTTTATATAGAGTTTTAAAACCTTGGATACTGTGATCCATCTTTAGAGGAATTTGAATTCCTAACTTAGACACCTATCTAATCATAAAACAAACTACTTGATTACAACTTGACAACTAGCTGTCTTTAAGAGTCCTAATACAAATAAGAGTGAAACTCCTAAGACATGCTTTTAAAAACCTTATCTATGACTTCAATACATTCTTTAATCTATTGTCCACCCATGTATTTGAGTTGGATGATGTCCTCAGTGTTGTTACAAAACCTGTTGAGTCATGACCTAACTGTCCTGATTACTAGGAGACAAAGTTCCTCCTTTTAAGGCCCATAATCTCTTCTGCTTATCTTTGAGTAGTTTTGCTGGTATACATGTGGCATGCACTAATAACCCATTAAAATTTCATTTTCCACTTGTGAAAAGAAAAGGAAACTTGAAAATATGGAGGAAAGACAAAACATGACTGTGCTACGAAAATACTCTGTTTTCGTAGCACAAATTTTATGTCATTTATGAAATACTTCTTGGAACTTTGCTTTCTACACCACTGCCATCTGAGACTTCATACATGATCCCATATCCACTAGCAACTTCAAAATTTTGAACTAATCAAATATTTCCTCCAGAAAGCATCCATAAGTGCTAAATGATCATCTTCAACAGTTTCGTAGTGCGCTACGAAACTGCTGCGTATGCTCTTTTTTAACACGGCCTTCAAAAATCTGTAGTTTAGGAGTTTTTCAAAATTCCATGAAGACTGATATAATCAAACAAAAATCAAAATCATTTACCCTTATAGATGTTCTTCTTCACAGATGTTCTTCCTTTTATATGCCAAAACTCTTTTTATGTGTCAAAACTGTTTTTGATATATCTCCTTCACTGCCTCTTTTCAACATCCTGTTTCATTATTGTTGTAGACCCTTTTCCAGATTTAGTTAGTTGTATCTCTAGGTATTCAATTTGCCTCTTCAATCCCCTATTTTTAGCTCTCAGCTGAGCATTGAACTTCCTTACAAATCTGGCTTCTTTGATTGCAGGAGAAGTCCAGGTAAAGTATTGAGTTTCACTGCTTACTATTTCTGGTTTGGACACCTTTTCAGCTTCCCAGAGAGCCTTCATCCTTTTGAAATTTTTCCTTTCAGTTTCATGCTCTCTTTCTCTCACTCTTAGTCTAGCAATTTCATTGTTGGCAGCCTCTAACCTTTCTTCCATAACCTCATAACTGGCTTTTTCTGTTTGAGTGGAAGGAATTGTGCTTTTGTCATCTTTAGGTCTTGGAGATGGAATGCCAATCAACTCTTCTTGAACAACATATGTTTCTTCTGTTCTCCCCAGCTCAATATTGGACTCTTGCATCTTCTTGGATTGCCTGGTTAAGGGTTTTCTAGGTTTGAAAACAAATGCTAAGACATCCTCCTCAAATTCCAATTTCTTGGAGGGTTTCATTTTCTTTGACTTTCCTTGATCAAATTTTATCACATCTTCCTGCACCAAAGGGGATTTTGCAATGTGAATGGCTTTTAAAATATCATTTAAATCACCCTTCAAGCTGGAACCTTCTCCCGAGATCACTGTTTTACCTTTCTCCTTTGCAATTTGACTTCTAGTCAATCACTTTTGAACTGGTTTGTTGGTTGACTATTCTTATGTCATTCCATTAACCTCAGACATCTTTTCTTTGGTAGATTTATGAGTTTCAAGAATGACTAATGGGGTTTTGCTTGCTTGCTCTTTCACCTGATTCCTAGGTTTCAACTTAACATACCTTTTTGCCCTGGACTTTACAGACTTGCTGGTTTCTGCTGATGGAGTTCCTTTAACCCTAGGGCTAGTGTCTACACCTTGTTTTTCTGCTCCAAAGTCACATACAAACAAAAATTAAGACCAATATTTGTTGATCCTCTTGAGTTCATGTAGAACTATCAGTTTAATTAAACCATGATGAAACATGGAAGTTTCACATCCTTGAGATTTCAACTATACTTTATCTGCCATCTTAGCTACAATTTGAAATAAGAAGTAAGGAAAATCTAGAGAAATCATACCAGTAAAATGTAATAGGAGTTTGAAATGATATGAATAAACCTTTTGATATCTGCCTTCAAAGGTGAAATAGCGTTGGATGTTGAAGAGCAAGTTGGTATAACTGTCCTTGATGTAGTCTTTAGGAATTGCCTTAGTTAAATCGATTTTTGAATACTCTGGCTTTAGGAACACCTAACATGGTTCCATGACGAATTTGAATTTTTTGAACCCTGTCTCTTGTCCCATAGGAATTTCTGTCACCAACGCTATGACCTCTGGAGAAATTTGCAAGTTCAACATTCCTACCTTTGTTCTTAAGCTAGTGAAATGGAGTGTAAACTCCTTTGTCACCTGAGTATGTCCTCCCTGCAATTTCTTACAAAACTTCCAGCATCCTACTTTCTTGAAGGCTTCTACAACTGATTTGTCTCCGATTAAGACCTCAGTGCTTTCAGGCTCTATTCTTAAGTAATGACCAAACTTGTGACGTTTCTTCTCCTCTGTCATCTTTCCTTCTGAATTCCTGTGATAAAACCAACTTATTTTGAAATTCTGTTGATCAACCTCACTTGCCAATGGTGGTTAGCATCACCTGAATTGTTGACGAGGAAAACCTTGGTGGGAAATCACCAAAGCTTACTGTTCGAAAGACTTCTATTCGAGGGTTTGCATGCAAACTGAAATGATGAGACTAGCCAACCCTTTCGAATTTGAAATTATCTTTCATAAATGAAACCTAAATTTGAAATGATGAGTTTGGATGGTGGCATACTTGAGGACTTACTCCTATCTGACACCTAATAATGAAAATTATAACGGAATATTTAATGGATTGATGTTTGACAAGACTGTTCTCCGAATCTGCGCTTTCGTAGCACGCAGGGAAAAGCGCTATGAAAAGAGAAGCATTTTCGTAGCACAAAATAGATATTTTACACTGTCTGTGCTATGAAAACATGGTTTTAGGGCTAATTCCAAAACTTTTCAAAATGGCTTAAGCTATGAATTTCTAAAAGGAACGTAGGACTCATGAAACATGGAAAAAGGATGCTAGACTTTATTTGGACATGAAAAATTAAGACTTTGAGACTTCTAACCTACCACCTACCTATTAAAACATAGGGTGACTTGACACTAATCTAAGATCATGACTAAGAAAAATGTAAACCCTTGTTTTGGTGATAACATTATGTTCCAAGGGGAAAGTTCCAAAACTCCCTAAGGAGAAGTCTTTAGAAGGAGGTAATGGAAGTGGATACAAACCTCCACCCTCTCCACCATATTCTTCATATTCTTCTTCAAAAGCATCTTCACCCTCTTCCACTAACACAACCCTTACTCATGCTCATCATCATACTTCAAAAGGAATTGGTAAATCACCTTTTTTAAAACTTGATGTTAAATTTGAGCTTCCTATGTATAATGGTGAAGTGAATGCAAAGAATCTTGATAATTGGATTCATCAGTTGGAGGTCTATTGCAGGATTCAAAACCTTCAAGAGGATGACATAAATATTCAGTTCACTTCCTTGAGAATGGAGGGTGTAACACTAGTATGGTGGGAATCAAAGGCCCAAGAGGAGACTAAAAAACATGGTAAGATCTCAATTTATTGGAATGATTTCATTGCTGCAATCAAAAGACAATTCCACCCTCCAGATTATATGTAGAAAGCTATCATGAATTGGCAAAAATTTAGACAACTTAAAGGTTAAAATGTGCAAGATTACACCCAAGAATTTAGAAAAAGGTCTTTAATGTTAGGTGTAGATTTGAAATCACATGACACATTGTTGAAGTACATAGGGGGTTTACACACTTACCTTAGGCATACTATCTTAATATTTAATCCCAATAATCTAGATTATGTGTGTGTGCAAGCCACTCATATTAAGGCAAGAGGTAAAAACACTCCAGAAGAAGGTAGTAAAAGAACCATTTAAGGGTAAAGGGAGAAAATGGTTTCAAGGGAAAGAAAAATGCATATTCTTAAAAAGAAAGGAGATAAAACAATACGTAAACACGTTCTAGAGAGGGTCACAATGAAGCTCATTATTGGAAGCTTCATCCTGAAATGAAATCAAAGAAATTCAACAACAAAGGAAAAGAAAAGACAACTACTGTCATTCAAGAGGATTTGGGATCTAATTCGAGTGATGAAACTAAAATTACAGCCATGGGTATAAAAGGAAAAGAATCCATTGCTAGCACTAGTATACCAAATTGTCACACTGGTACTCCAAATGAAGAAACAAGGATTGAATTATTTCATGTGAGAGTAATCTCAAAACATACAAAAACCGATATGCTTTTCGATAGTGGCTCTCAATCCAATCTTATCTTTGAAAAAATTGTTAAAAGTTTAAACTTTGAAACCATTCCACATCATAAGCCATATCCATTGGGTTGGATATGCAAGGACACAAACTTACAAGTTACAAGAAAATGTATTCTTCAGTTTGCAATCACAGTAAACTTCATTGGCGAAGTTGAATTAGATGTTGTACCGCTTGATATATCAAGAATTGTTTTGGGTAGTCCTTACCTCTATGATAGAAAATAAATATTCTATCATCATGAAAACAAATACCACTTGTTCAAGGATGATACGAGTATATTGTGAGAGCTCATCGCAAGAAACTAAATCTTTCATTAGTTAATGTAGGGAAAATGAAAAGACTAGTGAATTCAAACAAGAATTTAGTGCTTCTTATGATCAAACCCAATGTTGATATTGATTATGAACCCTTTGATGGTTGTAATACAACATTTAAAACTGACTTGGTTAATGTTGTTAACCATGATGATGAGATGTTTCAAAAAGTAAAAGGATTTACTTCCAAGAGAAGAATCCAACATGAAATACCATCGCAGCAAAAGTGTCTTCTTCCTAACATTGACACACATAGGATGTTAAGAAGCGAAAGTGTAGAAATAACAAAACAAATCCAAGGATTGTTGAACAAAAGGATCATCCAACCTTCTCCTTTACCATGTTAGGCACCTCTTTTTTTGGTGCCCAAGAAGAATGGTAAGAATTTCATTGAATGGGATTCAAGAAGTGGTTTTCATCAAAGTAGATTTGTTGAAGGAGACATATGGAAGACGAAATTCAAAACCAAGCAATGTTTGTTTGAATGGCTTGTTATGATTTTTGGTTTTTTCCATTCTCCTACTACTTTCTTGCATATGAAGCAAGATGTATTACAACAATTTCTAGACATGATAGTCTACTTGGATGACATTTTCATTTTCAGAAAATTTCATTATGAACATGTCATGTATGAGAAAGAAATACTTGATGTATTATGTCAAGAAAATTTGTTATTGAAGATTTCAAAGTATATGTTAGATAAAAATTCTTTGATATACTTGGGCCATGGTATTGGAGAAGATCAGCTGAAGTTAGACTTCTCCAAGATTGTTGCCATTATGGATTGGTCAATGCTTAAGATAGTCATTTGGATAAGAGGCTTTTTGGGAGAAACCCAATGTTTGAGGAAAGGTTTTGTTAATTTTTCTTGTATTGCAGCTCATTTGCATTCTTTGGCAGTTGTGAAAAAGGTCTTCCAGTGGGGAGGCAAACAACAAGAGGCATTTGATGCTTTAAGACAAAAGATCAGTTCAACCTTTATACTTGTTCTTCTAAACTTGAAAAAGTAATTTGAGTTTCAGGTTGATGTATGTGACTATGCCATGGGTGCAATATTTATGCTATATGGTAAAACCATTTCATTTCATTCAGAAATTGTCAATGGTGCCGTGTTTAAGTTGCAAGAACTATTGGAAATGGGGGGGGGGGGGTGAATTAACATTCCTTAGCGATTAGCACTTTTAAATATTTTCAGAGCATTAGTTAATCTTCAATTATTATTAATGTTTATGCAGTAATAACAGTAAGTAAAAGAACACAGTAGGCACAAGAATTTTAGGTGGAAAACCCCCTCTGGGTAAAAAACCACCAAACGTTTTTCTAGTAAATTCTTTAATCTTCAGCCCCAACTGAAATGAAAGCAACAAATTCATATAATTTTAGTAAAGCATTATTCTCCAGCTCCCACTGGAAGGATGCCCCAACACCCTAGTTTCTTCAATATTCAACTGAATGGATGCCCTAACATCCTAGAATAACCTACCACACTGAAGTTTTCACAAGCTCCAACCTATAGGTGACTTCATGCACCATCCTAACACCCCCCTACCACCCTATAGTGACTGAAATGAAACAAGAGTGTGGATTCCCGTACCAGGGACAACAATCCACGATACAGTATGATTTACAATGATTTTGACCAAACACCCAATCACACTATGACCTGCAACCCAACCATGACATCATCCCAATAGAGGCTCCTATACCTCCCAAATAATGCCTTTTCAGCTGTAGGAAGATTGAATATTTTACAATAATGACTCTTCCAATTATGACACTTTTACAAATGAATCTTTTACAACTTTACAATGATGACTCTTAGCCTTGACACTTCTTCACAATATACAGATTTCTGTCATGCCTTCAAAGGATGTCCCGCTGCAATGCTTCCTTTGATTTAATACTTTTTCTCATGGATCCTTGTTTGAAGTTGTACTTGAATCTTCTTCTACTTGCATGCAAAAGTTTCCTAGCAAAACCCAATCTCAAAAGGAAAAAAAAAATCCTTCAACTTACCTCTACTTGCAAAACACATGTAAGTGTATAATAATGAATAAATACAAATTAAATTACAATGCGTACCTGAAATGTTCTTGTCATCTTTGTTGTTGACTTGTTGTAGCATTAGACAAAGACTCCCACTCTTTATATAGGCCTAGACTTGATCTGAAAAAGGGGCACTAAAGGCTTCTTGTAAAGCTTACAAGAAACTCTCCCACTTCCAAAGCTTAAATATTCGCAAGATCTAGTGATTAATCAATTGCGGAATTAAAAGTGCTTGAAAATAGGTGTATGCTTGTGTTTATTTTTACCTGTTTAGCGCTTTAAATTTGGTTATTTATGCTGATATGTAGATACATGTGACAATAAATAATGTAGCAATAAAACAAACACACAGAGCAACAATATAATATGGAGTTCACCCAAAACTCTTGGGCTACGTCTCCTTGAGCTCTAGTGAACTTGACTAGGCTCTCGGGGATTATGGTAAAGTCCTTTTACAAGCTCCATGCTCAACTCCACTAGTTTACACAGAACACAATGGGCTTATAACACCATCTTATCCCTGGCTCTGAAGCTCTTCGACTTTCTGGCTCTGGCTCTTGGCTCTGGCTAATGGCTCTGGCTCTGGCTTTGGCTTTGGCTTTGGCTCTCGGCTCTGGCTCTAGCTTCTCTGAGCTCTCTCTTGGCCTCTGTGTGCCTCTGTAATTCGCTTGACCTCCAAGCGACTCTTTGACAACCTTCCAGTGATCCTTTTCAACAACTTTCATCTCTTTGGTTATTTGCTCGACCTCCAAGCGACTCCAAGACTCCCTTAGCTACTCTACACGTTAGATTTTTGCTAGCTATCCCATTAATTAGGCTCTCTGGCTCACTTGAGGCATTTTTCCAGCTCTGCGGCTTCCCCAACCATTTCTCTGTGTGTAATCATCCCTCTACGGCTTTGCAGATTCTCTTCTCCTTGTTTGTTCGACTGGCCATCTAGCTTTGTGACTCTGTGGCTCTACGCATTCCCAAATGCATAATTGTTTGCAAAATTTTCACTTGCAGTGTGGCACAACGATCAGGAGCTGTTGCAAAGGGATCGAGGCCTTTTTCTAGGCAAAAACATGAAAATGGATAAAAATTCCAATACACAAAGATTTTATGAAAATTACACTATCGGGCGTGAATTCCAGACTTCAAATTCCCTGAAATCACCCCTATAAACCCTATCGGGTCCGCCATTAGTTGCTTATTGCATCACATAGGCGGATTGACCAAAACCCAAAATACACAGGAATACATTGAAAAAACCGAATTCCCAGACTTCAAAAATTATGAAATCGGGTCTATAAACCCATTGGGTCTGGCCCTTATCGGCATATCGCTATCGCAATCACATTAGACTTGACATCGGGGTTCACTGATCACTGATCGCCAATTAAATTTGGACTGTTGATCTGCTCCTCGATCGGACGATCCATATCGCATTGCATATCGCTATCACATCAGCCCTTTGTGTCGGTTATCACCGATCTCTCGACTGCCGATTGATTCCAGGCCATTGATCTCCTTTCTTGATCCGACGGCTGAGATCGCACGCTGCGGATTACTTTATTGCATATCGCATTCACTATGGCCTGGGTCTTTTCATATGCCAAATGCTGACGCCGATAATCGACAATCGCATGTCGCATAGCCCGGGGTCCGAAGGCCTACCTCCAATGCGATAAGTCAGAGGTTGCAATCGAAGGTTCCTTTTGCCCTTGCCTTAAGTCCTCCGCTCGACCCTTCCGATTTGATTTTCCTTTATAAATCCTTTTATGCCATTTTTAGGAGAAATTCCTCCTTTTTCAAAGGACAAAGGTAATCTTCTTTCTGCGATAACTTCTGCATCCGAAGTCCATTTTAGCCCATTCAAATTGCAGTAGATTCAGAATGAAAGGATCTATGCAATGGGACTATTTCCAAGAGAATATTTTGACTTTAATTTTCCTCTATGAGGAACACTTTAGACTTAGAAGTCTATTCTAGATCCATTTTGGATCACACCTTCCCACTAAAAGAACTTTTGGTCTCCAAAAGACTAATATACTAATTTGAATAGTAAAAGAGAGTAAAAACACCCTCTTCTTTCAGCCTCCATACACTTGCCTTGTATAGTGCCTCTGAACCAAAGCCTTTGACCACTCTCCTTCCTGGATGTGCTGGTCCTCTTGGGAAGAACTAGTTTCCTCCTTGACTTCATGCAAAACTCCTACTGAGATGGTCCAAAAAAGGTAGTTTGAACTTGTCTGCCTTGATCATTAATCCAAGGTGGCTCAAGAAAATGTGAAGTGACATCTGCTTCACAAAAACTTTCATTTGTACTTGTTTGATAAGTTGTCAACAACAATTGTTAATAACAACAGAAATATAGACAACAACTGGATGGCCTAAAACCCCTGCTTCAACAAAAGAAACATATTTTCACATCTTGTGAATACCTCCATGTCTTACATCTGCATACAAATGATGGACTAGATAACAAGCCCACAAAACAAGCCTTTAAAACAAGTGACGCTTCAAGTCAAGCATGTAGAAAAAGACCATTAAGACTATTTTTCAAAAGATGAAACACTTCATCATTATCTCAATCTTGGAGACCAAGTTAACTTCTCCCAATTCAACATTGCATGCATGTTTAAAACAAAGCAACCGACCCTTCAAGTTAATTAAACATACATGTTCAAATACAAGGACAACATCAACATCCCTGTGTTCATGCACATCAAGCTTATGCATGCTTTTCACCCTTCAACTTTTACTTAAGCACGCTGTACTTTTGAAGCTGAAATGAAATATAATGTTGCAGCAACAAAGTGAGTCTCCTACTCAAACTTTTTCCATTCACCATCTTGGTAAAAACCTGCAACTTGCATTCCATCAACAAAGAATTGCAAATAGATGCATCAATAGACATGCAATCTTAATTGGATAAGAACTCTAAACATTTCTTACCAATCCATTTCAAAGGTCTTTCCTTTGTTTGCACATCAGCATCAGCTTGTGAATCATTCTGAAACACATCAATCATGGAATATTTCTTTCCATTCTTGCCATTTTCTCTTTCCATGATCTTCAAGTTTCGTGGAAGCATTGTTGGATTCAAAGTCCAACACTTTTCAGCAATATGCCCTTGCTTATGGCAGTAAGTGCAACACATGTGCATCCTCTTGAAAGCATGATTTGCCTTGTCCAATGGACCTTTGGCTTCTTGCTTCCTTTCCTTAAAAAGTTTCATATATGTGGCCATTATCTTCCAACATCTAGAAACATTATGGTTATCCAAACCACAAAATGAACATGCAATTCTTTTCCCATATCTATGTGGAAATTTATCATGATTTGGAAAATCAAAAGGAAGATGGTTAGTACCAGATTTATACCTTTCTCTTTCACCTTTATTGCCTTCATGACGAGGTGAAGCAAATGAAGAAATTGCTCCCCTTGGAACACCATCAATCTCTTCAAGGCTTTCATAGTTTCCACAACTCTCTGGTTCGAGTGTGTGCTTCTGAACACCTGCATCCTGCAAATGATGTTTCAAGCTATTGCATTCCTCCTGAATACAATCTTCACACTCTTGAGGTAGAGGACTTGAAATGAAACTCCTTCTTGAAACTGTTTCAATGGCATTCATGTCAGCTTTGGAACTTCCTCCATAAGACTTTCCATAGCAAAGACCCAAATACTTAGGCCTTTCCTCAACCATTATTGGCTCAACAATACCTTATGCATGCTCACCCAAGCCTTTTCCTTCATAGCTCATCTTGGACATTAGATTGGAACCTATGCCTCTGGTATGTTTTTCAAAAGAACCAATAGAAGCATTCTTAGATGAATTTGAAGACAAATAGGAATGGTTTACCTCTTCTTCAAGCTGATACTTGACTAAGGCTTCTTTGGCAACAAAGAGATGTGACTCCAACTCATGCATCCTTTGTAGGTTCATATTTGCAATATGAAGTTGCCTCTCCATTTCCTACAATTTGTCAGAAAGCATATGCTTCTCTTCCTCCATGGAATTCAACTACTCTCTAAGTATGCTGCTCTTCCTTCCACCCTCATACATTTCTCTCACCATATCCATCATGATGAAAAAATATTGCTTCATGTCTTCATAAAAGAATCTTGTGATAAAGGAGGAATTTGAGGACTCACTTGTAGAAGTAGTCATTATGCCAATGAACAAAAGAACTTCATCAAGATTAAGAAAGAGCTTATTCAAGCAACCTTTTGCAACAAACCTCTTGTGCTTCTAGGATTGCTTCGAGGTCCTTTGGGATAAGAAGAATGCCTTCAACCCTTCTTCCTTCTTGTCCTTCCCAGACTGAGCTATCAATAGCTTTACCTTCACCTCTGTAAACTCAAACAATAGTCAATCTACAAACAAGTGCAATCAACCTCTAATTGTTTAAACACCTTTTAGACAAGCACTCTTTTCTCTATCAATCAAGCATTCTGATCTAATACCACCTGCTCTAGTATATCCAGCTTTGATATCACCGTCCTGAAGGTGTGGTTAATCAATCTCAGGCTCTGACACCACCTGATCTGAAAATGGGGAACTAAAGGCTTTTTATCAAGCTTACAAGAACCTCTTCCACTTCCAAAGCTTAAAAATTCCCAAGATCTAGTGATTAACCAATTGCGGAATTAAAAGTGATTGAAAATAGGTGTATGTTTGTGTTTATTTTTAACTGTTCAATGCTTTAAATTTGGTTGTTTATACTGATATGTAGATACATGTGATAGTAAATAATGTATCAATAAAACAAACACATAGAACAACAATATAATATGGAGTTCATCCAAAACTATTGGGCTACGTCTCCTTGAGCTCGAGTCAACTCGACTAGGCTCTCTGGGATTATGGTAAAGTCATTTTACAAGCTCCACGCTCAACTCCACTAGTTTAAACAGAACACAATGGGCTTAAAACACCATCTTATCCCTGGCTCTAAAGCTCTCAGGATTTCTGGCTCTGGCTCTAGCTCTGGCTCTGGCTCTGGCTTTTGGCTCTGGCTCATGGCTCTGGCTCTTGCTCTAGCTCTTGCTCTGGCTCTAGCTCTCGGCTCTGGCTATGGCTTCTCTGAGCTCTCTCTTGGCCTCTGTGTGCCTCTATAATTCACTTGACCTCCAAGCGACTCTTTGGCAACCTTCCAATGACCCTTTTCAGAAACTTTCAGCTCTTTGGTTTTTCGCTCGATCTCCAAGTGACTCCAAGACTCCCCCAGCTGCTCTGTGTGTTAGATTTTTGCTAGCTAATGTTATAGAAATATTTGGGCACTTCAAACCCAATCACATATGTCGATAAACCAAGGGATATTTAACCCCTAAAAGTGTTGTTTCATACCCTAAACGATCATGGTCAACTAATTACATCATTTCCCAGAAGTTCTACCTGAAAAACCACTCAGAACTAGCCAAAACTGGACCATACTAACTGCTCCACTATCAAGGCGTGATGCATATTGGCTCCTACACTAGCCAAGTGTGATGCATACTGAAGAGGCCTTCTGTAGGGTGTGATGAGCAAGAATGGACAAATGGTTGAGACAGTTTGCTAAGTGGATGCTCATGGAATCTTCTAGAAACTTCTCCTATGACACTTGCCTCTTTGAATTCGCCCAGGGATGAGTAAGAGATCAATGAAATCTCCAAGTGGAACCAAGAACTATCAGTGGAATGACACTAATTAAAAACCTAGAGTTGACTCACACCCTTACAAGACATCTATAAATGGATCGCTCATCTGAGAGATCTAGAGGCTGGAATTTTGTAATTTGTAAGGAAGTGCTGTTGGTTTATCTTTGAGAAGGAAAATTGTATTGTTGGGTGATCTTGATTTTCATGAGCTGAAGAGGGCTTTGATGCTGGGAGGATGATGATAGATCAGACAGCTGGGTTGTAATCCTCTCTTCTATTATTAATAAAGTTCTTTGAGTTTTCCTCCATACAATCATGTATTTGTGAATCTTGTTATTTGTAAATGCAATTGTATGTTCAATGTATTTCTGATTCTGCATTGTTTATGATATTATAGATCAAGATGATTTGATGGTGTTTTGTTTCTTTGTCTCTATAGGTATTCTCTCAGCGGGACAAGTAGGAGAAGATTTTTAAGCTCTATCAAGGGAGAGAGAAATCAAGCAAGGAGTCAAGTGGAAGATCCAGGTTGGTCCCTTTGCTTCTCTCTTATCTATCATACATAAAGGAAATCACAAAGTTTTGATTGTTTGTTTCTAAGATAGCTACCAATCTTAGTGGGACTAGCAGATCGAAAAGACACTAGTTTTCCTGAAAGAGCTACCCCGTTAATTGGGCTCTCTGGTTCTCTTGAGGCATTTTTCCAGCTCTACAGCTTCCACAACCATTTCTCTGCGTGTAATCATCCCTCTAAGGCTCTGCGGCTTCTCTGCTCCTTGTCTGTTCAACTAGACTTCTAGCTCTGTGACTTTGTGGCTATGCGCATTCCCAAACACATGATTCTCTACAAAATGCCTGCTTGCAACATGACACAATGATCAGGAGCTATTACAAAGGGATCGAGGCCTTTTTCCAGGAAAAAACGCAAAAATGGACAAAAATTCCAATACATAGATATTTTTTTTTTCCCAAAAATTACACTATTCAGTGTGAATTCCAGACTTCAAATTCCCTAAAATTTCCCCTATAAACCCTATCGGGTCTGCCAATAGTCACTTATCGCATCGCATAGGTGGATTGGCCAAAACCCCAAATACACGGGAATACATTGAAAAATCTGAATTGCCAAACTTCAAAAATTATGAAATCGGGTCTATAAACCCATCGGGTCCGACCCTTATCGGCATATCGCTATCGCAATCGCATTGGCCCTGACATCGGGGTTCACGGATTGTCGATCACTGATTAAATTTGGATCGTTGATCTTCTCCCGGATTGTACGATCCATATCGCATCGGCCCTTTGTGTCGTGGATCACCGATCTCCCGCCGCCGATTGATTTCTGGCTGTTGATCTCCTTTCTCGATCCAACAGTTGAGATCACACGATGTGGATCACTTTATCGCATATCACATTCACTATGGTCCGGGTCTTTTCATATGCCATACGCCGATGTCAATCCACTGACACCGATAATAGGCAATTGCATGTCACATAGCTCGGGGTCTCGACATCGGGCGAAGGCCTACCTCCGATGCGATAAGTTGGAGGTCGCAATCAGAGGTTCCTTCCACCCTTGCCTTAAGTCCTCCGCTCGACCCTTCTGATGCAATTTTCCTTTATAAATCATTTTATGCCATTTTTAGGAGAAATGCCTCCTTTTTCAAAGGACAAAGGAAATCTTCTTTCTGCAATAACTTCTGCATCCGAAGTCCATTTTAGCCCATTCAAATTGCAGTAGATTCAGAATGAGAATATCTACACGATGGGACTATTTCCAGGAGCATCTTTGGACTTTTATTTTCCTCTATGAGGAACACTTTAGACTTAGAAGTCTATTCTAGATCCATTTTGGATCAGGACTCTATGCAAGACTATATCCAAAACTGACCTAAAGATATATACAATAGAAACTGATGACATACCCTAGACTTGTGATGAACCAAGTTCTAAGTACAACAACAAAGACCATTATATCAACTATGATAAGACAAGTAGCATGAAATTAAAACATCATATAGATTTAGGAGACTTGGTGTAGCATCAATGTGTAGTATCAAGAATAGGACATCCAAAATGTGGTATCAAAACTAACTGTGACATATAGAGACATAGAGATATAACCAAGACCTCGTATATAATTATGTTGTCCTACAAAAACATATGTCAGAGATGATACTCAAAATTCAAATGTAAGCACTTAATCATACATACCTTGTTGTAGGAGACTTACCATTGACTGTTGATGTGTGGTCCTTACTGCAGTGATCCTTGAATGCATGCTTTTTCTTGCCTTGTAGGAGCTCGATATTGAATCTGTTGTATCTATGCAATTTTGAATCTCCACAGCCTGAAATTTCATCCTGTGGTATCCCTATGAGTCCTCTTTGCAACCCCATAGGTCTGATCAATATTGGATTCTTAAAGAAAGCGTTAAGCCCAATCTCCCATGATGACCGGATTATAGGCTGGTCCAGTAGAGCGAAACTATACGAAGTGCCACGTGTCACTGTTGCAACCTTCTGCCCTAAAAATGCTACTCAACAAACTAAATTCCATCCTATTTCTGTGACTATTTACAAAATTTGAATCCAATTCTCATAGATAACGTTATGACGATGTTCCCAACGTCATCTGTTTGACATGGAATTCGAGAGCTTGCAAAAACCCTAACTTCCTCAGATCATATATTTGAAAATATAGAGAACCAAGATCTAAAATTTGGTCACGTGGTTCATTAAGAGTTTGGCTCAGATGGATTTTAATTTCAGCTTCTGAATATTCACATAAAAAAGTTATAGTGAAAATTACACGATGACCTGTTTGAAGCCACAAAATCGCTACTAGAGGAGGATATGAGAGTCATTATTTATATGAATGTATTGAGTTGAGAGGGTACTCAATAAGTGAACGTTAGAGGGATTTTAGGAGAAAAAATATTATTAATTATTTACTATTCAATGACCACAACTAATTATGCGTGCCATGCCACAACCCCATAGGGTTTTAGCCCACTAACTGGGGTTACTAACTTCAAAAGCAAATAACTCTCAAACTGTGAAGAATTGGGAGGCATACCACATATCAATGGAAACATCTCAATGATTAGAATCCATAGAGATATATTTGATGCAAAATAATATGATTTGTCAAGTCAAAATTCCCTTGCAAGATTAGGGCAGCCCCTGGTGCTGCTTGGGTTGACATCAATGACAACCATTGATCAAAAATCTCCCCCTTTGAAATTAATAGCAACACAAGTACTCCCCTTGCAATCATTACACCTCTTCCTACTACCTTCTCTCCCCCTTTGTCATCAATGGAAAATGGTAACTCCCCCTGACAAACAACCATCCTGCGGACCTGTACAAACCTCCACTCCCCCTTTCTACTCGAGTAGATAAGAGAAAGAGTCTAATGAAAACTTGGGAGGATCCCAAGCTTTTGGTGAAGATAATCAAATTATTCACGAGATAATGGTTTGGTGAAGATGTCAAAAATTTGTTCCTTTGTGCCAACATATTCAAGCTTGATATTCTTTTCAGTGACCTTCTCTCTAACGAAATGATATTTAATCAGAATGTGCTTCGCTTTGGAATGCATCACAGGATTCTTGGAGATACTAATGGTGCTGGTGTTATTGAAAAGGAAGGGAATGGGCTCATTGAACTTGACTTGAAGATCTTGCAAAGTTTGCTTCATCTAAATAACTTGAGTAAAAAAAGTTGTTGCCGTGACATATTCTGCTTCTAATGTGGATAACGAGATTGAAGATTTCTTTTTACTTAACTATGAAGCAAGACAACCACCTAGATAGAATGCTTCTCCACTGGTACTCTTACAATCATCAACACTTCTTGCCCAATCTGAAGCTTGGATGACTAGATCATTTCCTTTGGGATACCATAGACCATATTTCCTTGTGCCCTTAAGATACCAAATAATTTTTTTGATGGTAATAATATGAGATTCTTTTGGTGCTGCTTGGAATCTTGCTACTTGTCCAACTTCTTACATCACATCAGGCCAGGAGGCTATCACATATAAGAGACTACCAATAATGGATCTATACAACCTTTGGTCCACATCCTTTGACGAATTTTCTAAGCTTAACTTGCAACATGTTACCATGGGGGTAAGGACTGGCTTGCAATCTTCCATTTGGAATTTATTGAGCATTTCTTTGATGTACTTGGTTTGATATATGAATATTACTTTATCCTTCTAAGAAATCTAAAGCCCTAAAAACCATTTTAGTTATAGAAATTTCAAACTCACTTTGCATTTTTGTGGTAAAGTCTTTACTTAATCTGTCATCACTGCTTCCAAATATTATATCATCCACATATACTTCGATAATTGTTAGGTTATCTCGATCCACTTTCACATAAATATTGTTGTCAATGCTTCCTTTCTTGAATTCCTATTGATATAGATATCCGTCAAGATGAGCATACCAAGCCCTAGGAGCTTGCTTGAGACCATATAGAGCCTTCTTTAATCTGCAGACGTAGTCTTCTTTGTCAGAGAGCAGAAAACCTTTAGGTTGTTCAATGTAACCTTCTTCCTCCAATTCACCATTTAGAAAAGCTAAGTTAACATCCATTTGGTAGACCTTGATTTTTCTCGAGCAAGCATAAGCGAGAAACATCCTGATAGCTTCCATTCTGGCAATGAGAGCAAATGTTTCTTCAAAATAGATTCCTTCAACCCGTGCATATTCTTTGTAGACTAATCTTGCCTTGTTCCTGGTAACCTGTAATCCTTCAACTGTTTTCCTCTCCTTGAACCTGTAATGAAACTGCCATCTTGTTCAAACTACCTTCCTGTCAATCATAGACTTGTGCCATATACTGCTGCATAGAATCCTCCTCTATAAACATTAAGGAGTCAACAAGCCAGATTGTTCAAAATAGTGAGTCAACTAATGGGCCATCTTGACTTGAGTCATTATCTTAAGCAACTGCTAATTCCTCATGACCTTTGCTTTTACAAATCCGAAAAGAATAACTGCTGAAACCTTGTTATCTACTTGGTCTTCCTATACCTGTTTCCTTTTCTAGACCTTCTTATTCCTACAATCTCAAGCCATGTGCCCATAGTTATGACACTTGAAGAATTAAATGTTGTCCATAGGTGATTCCATATGATATCTTCAACCGCGAGCGCTATGGCCATAGTTATGGAATTTGAAACATTCAATGTTTGGCCCATCTAACATGTAACCTCTTCTGACAAAATCATCATGGAACCTGTCTCGTGATCTTGTAAAATTGCTTCTAGGGTTTTGCAGATAATTATTATACCTATCAAAAACTTCACAATCCCTATCCATATCTCCATAGTTAGCACACAAAAAGCATTAACCATTAAGTAAATGTACGTACCTGAATGGTTCATTTGGATGAGATTGTCCTTGATAGTTGTACCTATCAATAACTTTACAATCCTTGGCCATATGTCCATAGTTAGCGCATGCAAAATAATAACCATTAAATAAATGAACATACCTAGAAATTTTTTCATTCTTTTTTGGAGGCAGTGTTGTAGCTTGTTGTGGTCCTTTGTTCTTGATTGCCTTGGTCTTGTTCTTTGAAGTTGAAAAATTCTTCTTTGGCTTTTCACTTTGATTAACTTCCTTCTTAGAATCATCTTACGAAGAGGTGGACCTTGTACCTTCATCAATTGGAGCTTTACCATATTTAATTGCCTTCTTTTTTTCTTCTTCATTTGTCTTATCTTGTAAGACTTATTTTTGCTTTCCCTTGAGTTTGTTGATATCATCACGGGTTGAGTCAAGTTCTTCTTGCTTTTGAGCAAGATCTTCTTGAAACCATCTTTTCAAGATCTTCCTTCTTTTTTTTTGCCTCCTCAACTTGTAGCTTGAGAAGAGTGCCTTCTCTACTTCTCCTTTGAGAACTTGCATCTGTTCCTTCTGCTTCTCATTTTCAATCTTGAACCTACTTATTTCTACTTAAGATGTTTCTAATTCTTTTTTATTTTGGTCAACAACGAATACGTATCTTTGATCAAATTACTTCCTTTTAATTTTTGCTTCTTGCATTTGTTGTGTGATCCTTCTAATCTCTGCAAACGTTGTGTCGAGTTCTTGTTGATTCTGATGGAATTCTCTCTTGAGGTATCATGTCACTGTATTATTGATTTCCTTCAATTGAGTTCTAAGACTACTAATCATCTTCTCAGAGTCTTCATTTATTTGATGAGTTCTTTTGCCTTCTTCAATTATGCTTCCAAAAGTCTTGTCTTTTCCTTTTGACTTTTGAGTTCCTTTATCACCTTGATCACTTGATTTTGAAACTCTATTTTACTCATTTCTCCCATTTCATCATCATAATCAAAAGGATCCGAATTTTCAATAAAACCTTGACCTGATTACTTTTTTGAATAGAGATTGTGAAGCTTTTCCCAAAGAGCTTTAGCTGTTGAACATTGACCAACTTTTGTTTCACAGAATTTGGAAAAATATTCAAAATTACATTCGTGGCCTTTGAATTATAGTTTTTAGCTTCATCGGTAGACACGTCTCTAGAAAGAATTGATTCCCATACTCCATGTGCCTGCAAATGTACTTCCATCCTAGATTCCCATACCCAGTATTCATCTGCATCAAAATCAGGGGTTGATACACAATACTCACTTTCTTCATATTTTGTTGTACCTGTACCTTCCTTTGAAATCCTTGTAACCTACTTCTTTGAATTTCCAATCTCTATGCTCTGAAAATTGACTTCCAGCGGTTAAGATGTTATTGAAGGAACCACGTTCTGATACTAATTGTTGGAAATACTAAGAGGGGGGTGAATCAATATTCCTTAGCAATTAGCACTTTTAAATCTTTTCAGAGCATTAGTTAATCTTCAATTATTATTAGTATTTATGTAGTAATAACAGTAAATAAAAGAACACAATAGGAACAAGAATTTTAGGTGGAAAACCCCCTTCCAGGTCAAAAACCACCGAACGCTTTTCTAATAAATTCTTTAATCTTTATCGTCAAATTATTTTACAACATCATATATATTTAGCAGACTTGATGTAGCATCAAATGTGTAGTATCAAGAATAGGACATCTGAAATGTGGCATCAATACTAAATGTGACATATAAAGACATAGAGATATAACCGAGACCTTGTATATACTTACATTGTCTTGCAAAAAAATATGTCGGAGATGACACTCAAACTTCAAATGTAAACACTTAATCATACATACCTTGCTATAGGAGACTTACCCTTGACTGTTGATGTGTGATCCTTATTGCAGTGATCCTTGAATGCATGCTTTTTCTTGCCTTTTAGGAGCTTGATATTGAATTTGTTGTATCTATGTAATTTCAGATCTCCAGGGTTTGAAATTTCATCTGTGGTAGCCCTATGAGTTCTATTTGTAACCCCATAGGTATGATCAAGATTGGGTTCTTCAAGAAATATTTATGCCCAATATCCCACGCTGACCTGATTATAGCCTGGTTCAGTAGAGCTAACTTGTATAAAGTGCCACATGTCGCTATTACGACCTTCAGCCCTGAAAATTTCATTCAACAAACTAAATTCCATCCTATTTCTTTGATTGTTTACTAAATTTGAATCAAATTCTCAGAGAGAAAGTTATGACGATTTTCCCAACATCACATGTTTGACATGGAATTCGAGAGCCTACAAAAACCCTAAGTTTCTCAGATCGTATCTTTGAAAATATAGTGAAACAATATCTAAAATTCTGTCACGAGCTTCATCAATATTTAGGATCAAATGGGTTTTAAGTTCAACACTTGAAGATTCACAGAAAAAAGTTATAGTGAAACTTCCACGATGACCTATTTTAAGTCACAAAATCCCTACTAGAGGAGGATATGAGGGTCATTATTTATATGAATGTCTTGAGTTGAGAGTAAGTGAATGTTGTAGGGATTTTAGGAGAAAAAATATTATTAATTAGTGATTATTCGATGACCACAACCAATTATGAGTTCCATGCCAAAACCCCATAGGGTTTTATCCCATTAACTGGGGTTACTAACTTCAAATGCAAATAACTTTCAAACCGTGAAGAACTGGGAGGCGTACCATATATCAACAAAACATCTCGACGAGCAGAATTCGTCGAGAAGATATCTGACACAAAATAATATGAGTTTCCAAGTCAAAATTCCCTTGAAAGATCGGGGTAGCCCCTGGTGCTGCTTGGGTTGACAACCACTGATCAACATTGACAATGGCACTTCCATTGAATGGTTTTTATTCTAATATTCCACTCGGTCAAAAGGTATAAGAATGATATAAGTGACAAGTTTGTTGATGTAATTTCTAGGTTGATATTTTTTGTAATTACTGTCCTCAAACATCACGTTGCTTTACATGAAAGTTATGTTCACAAAAATACATACTTTCAAGATGTATATTCAAGCTTGAGTCAAAGGAATCAAGTAGAGGAATTTGATTACCATTTGAATCATAATGTATTGTATCATCTTGGTCAGTAGGATGTTGCTATTGATAGTAACATGGAAAAATCCAAATGGATAGAGGTTGGAAAGGTGAGGGAACTATACCCTCACCTGCTGGACAACTGAAAGTGATCTTTTGGGGTTCAAAAGGCTTCCAGTGGGGAGGAGTGATCAGGTGCTCAAAATTATGCTCAAAAATCAAAGTCACGAGAATGGTGTGGAACCTGAATGAACATATAGTGCTCGATATATTAAATCCGGCGAAACTCATTTTTCATGAAACAGACACCGTATGGCTTCACAAACACGTTCTCTTCACTTTAGCAAACAGGTAATTGTTTTGGAAAAAAGGGGACAACCCAGTCAGTAGTCCATACTGCTGATTAGGATGCCTTGTTGGCACTGACTATGTAGTTGAGGTGGCATCATAATCTCATCAGCGAATTGTTGAGTTCCATGTGGCACGTTCATACATGCATGAGTTGGCAAGATGCTATTGGTTGAAGGCTATATAGGTGGACCAATGGAGGGTGACACATGGCAAACCCGGAGGCCGCCACGTGCCCTCTCAAAGGTTGAATAAAATTTTATGTGGGGAGGCTAGGGTCGAACCCACGACCTCACCCACAACAACACCAATATTTACCTCCATGCCCGCAGGTTGGTTCTTAACTAACAGATCAGAGGCGAGACAACGTTAAAGAATGAGCCCTAGAACAAGCTAGGGTGCGATGCGATGAATCAGCCCCTAGCGTACACGGGTTGGGATGCAATAATCGCAATCGCACATCGCAAAAGTGTAGAGTCTTGTATATTTATTACCCCCCCTGACTCCATGAATTGTGAATTGCGATGGATCTTGGATGCAATAAGATTATGGGTTCTAGTTAATAGTTCCGTTGGGTTCGCCATATCGCAATTGCACATTGCCCCACTACATTCACAGAGCGTAAGACCGCCGATTCTATGCTGATTGAAATTTGTGATGCAATAGTTGGTGCCGTTAGACTATGCACTGCTGTGTGGTGAAAGTTTTGCCCAGTTAGCACAATTTTGGAGCAAAATTATAGGTTCATGCCGAAAATGGTGTAATTTGTGGAGCAAATAAGAGAGCTAGGAGAGGTCATAACTTCTTCAGTTTTCTACCAAATTGGATGCAAAAAGATGCTAGATAACCATTTTTGAGTATTTTGGACTTATTGGAACAGGTTTCAGAAGCATTTGAGGATTGTAAGCACATATTTTTACACTTGATAATAACAGGGAGGCCCAAGCCATTGGAAGATGGACCAAGGAGACGTAGCCCAGGAGGTGTGAACTCCTCTATCATGTTTCTGTTATAATGTGTTTTTGATGATGTTCTGTACATGCATATATTGCTATTCAGTCTCTTATTTATGTTAAATTTCTCATAAAATTAACATAAAAATCTATCATTTCACTTGCAAAATTTCATGAATCCTTAATCACAACGAAAAAATTTTGTATCTAAAATGAGGAGGATCTTAGCACAACAATATAATATTATAAATTAGATCAGGGTTAGAGGTGAGCCAAAGAATCCCTTTGCTACATTTCATAGCCACAATACCTTTGTAAGGAATCCTGGTGTTGTTCCCTCCTTTAAAAGTTGATTTGTAATTGATGTTGCTTTACTACTATTTCCTAGAGGTTATGCTTTTTATTATTGGTGCTTTGATTCCTTATTCCCTTATCCATGAATATGGTTTTCTAGCATTGTTCCTTTAAACTTGCAATTGATGTTTCTTAAGTAGCAACTTAGCATTCTACATATTTTACTACTGTTTCCTGTTTAGTAGTGATCATAATTCAATGATTTTGAGTGGTTTTTAGAGAATACAGTTTTCCTTAAATGTATGTTTTTCGAATGCATGCTTAAGTTAATAATTAATTCTTTTTGTGTTATTTAATTTTCTTTCTATTAAAGAATTAACAAACATTAGTTTCAGAACCATTTCTTGCATATGCTTTGTAGGCAACCTTGAAATAAATAAATGATTCCTCGGGTTGATAGTTTAATGTTGGATAGCTAGTTGATCCTTTAGAACAATTAATTGCCTCAACATATGGGTCTATTACAACTCACACTGTATTATCATGAGTTCAAAATCCAGCCAAGAAATTGGACTACATAGATCTAGTTCCCCTGGAAGAAATATTACCTTCATTAGGGGAATTTTGAGGTCCTAAAATGGGCCTCCTAAGAAAAATATACAACCAAAATGAACTTTATAAGAACCAATAGGAATCAAGATGATGATGTCAACCATGGGGGATGATTCACCATTTTTGGAGTAAAAAAGTAAAAAGATTAAAAAATCATTAAATTATAAAACTACTTTTCAACTCGTATTTTCGATTTATCTCCCTAAGTTTTAACTCAAATTTCGAGTGGGAGTACTCATTGGATGTAAAATTTAATTCCTCATCAAATAAGTACCAATGATGCATACGTTCGATCGACAGTGCTACACGAAAAATAAGAAATACATGAAAAAACATGATTGCAATCACATTTTTCATGTATTTCTCATTTTTTGTGTAGCAGAGTCTATCAAAAGTATGCAACATTGGTAATCCTTAGATGAGGAATAAAATTATGCATCTAGTGAGTGTTTCCGCTAGAAATTTTCATAAAGCCATAGGGAGATAAGTTGAAAATATGAGTTGAAAAAGTATTTTTTTCTCTCTAAAATTTGATGATGTAATCTAATCTTATTTTATTATTTCCACTATTATTTTATCATTTGATTAGGAGACCCATTTTAGACCTCAAAATTCCCCTAATGCTAGGTTGATATGCTACAGAATAATTGTACTCTCCTTGTTAAGCGACCAAGATAGTTCATCATCACCTGCTCCACAACCACTTTAAATTCGTAGATGCCAACATTGTCATTGGGTTTGCCATGTGAAAGATAAATTCTTTGATATTCACTCTTGTGAGCATTATGGAAAAAATACTCATCATTTAGACAAATATTATAGAGAAAATACTTCAGTAAGAGGAAAGGCTCACCTTGGATGGATCACTTCTCGACAATGGTATTCAACAACCAAGAAATGTAGTTGGTCATACCTCAAAGTTCATTCTTGAGTATTGACACATCTTGTAGTGGAGATAGCTTAATCTTCTCACTTTGTATTTGAAAAGGGGGGAATTATGTTCAACTGCAAATTCAAATTCATATAAAGCACACTTGAGCCACAACTTGAACTAGAGCCAACTGTTAGATCTAGAGAAAGAGTCAACCAGTGCCAAAGTTAGAATTGAAGTCAAAGATAGATTCATATTCATTGAGAATGATTCATTTGGTGGCTAGCCTTAAACCACAACCGGTAGAATGTTTCATATTTTTTTACCCATCTCATTATTTTGTGGTCACCTTTGAGCACTTCCACTTTGAAAAAGACTTCAAATTCTAGCTAGATTTGGAATTGTTCCAAGAACTTCTTGGGGTCAAGTTCTAGAGTTGGTGATTAGCCTTAAACCATCACTGATAGAAAAATTCAAAATTTTCTACCTCATTAGGTTTGTGATATTCCTTAAACTACCATTTAAGAAAGCACATCCATCCATTGCCTACTATATACCTTTGTATTTTATCTCTTCATGGACTGACATACACCCCTTCGGATTAACAGGGGGGATGTTGGACACATAATCCATTAGGGTTGGTGTTGAGGAATTCCAGAAGTCATAAAATTCCAAGAGACCTATTGGAAGATGAAAACCAAGGGTTACAAAATGTATTTATGTATCTCGTGAGTAATATGAAATCACATGGATGATCCAAAACTACTTATTACTTTTGTGTGTGTTTAATATATATATGTCCATAAAAGAAAACAAAAACTAGAGCCACTAACACCAATGGTATATCATTGATAATTTAAATTAAGATATCCAAGTTTCCTTTAGAGCATATGTCACTTTCATTGTCTTAGTTATAATGGGATGTCCCTTAATGTTTCAAAGTTGACTTGTTCAAGCTATGGATATCACTTTAATAATGAAAATCCACTAAAATTAATTAATTAACTTTCAAGGTTGGAGCCAAAAAAATTGCAAGGAGTCCTTATAGAGGTGGTGGAGATAAATGGGTAAGGATCTCAAGAGTATGGAGGAAGTGGAAGGGAGATGAGCTCAAAATGTGTCGCTATTTGAGTGCCTATGTACAAGATGAAGATTCAAAAATATATTTTACAATTGAATCAAATCAACTTTATATAGATTGATTGGTATAAGAATAAAGGGAAAAACCTAAATATGTATGTGTATAATGGGTTTTCCATTTTAGGGTTGAGTCACATATAATAGTTTACTACACAAATTGTCTCAATAACACATGTTCTATAACATTGTGTTCAAGTTATAAATTGAATGCCTTTTGTTACACATGATATGAAACAAGGAGGTTACCTTTTTTACATTAGGGATTTATTATAACCTCCCTATTATGGGGTACTTAGGAGGTATTCAATTAATGTATAAGACCATTTTCTTTGAATAAGGCCCATTAGATGTTGAGTGGTTATACAATATAAAAAGGTCTTAGTTATTAAATGAGCCCACTAGGTGGTTGGTACTCATTAATAATGAGACCTTAAGTAGTTAGGGTTTTTCTAGTGAGAAACTATTTACAAAGATCGAATTACGTAGTGTTTTTCCAAGTGTTTTCATTTTTTAAAAGTTTTTATTAGTTGGAGGTTTCCCGGCTGAAGAGGTTCACAAACATTTCTATACTTTAGAATTATCGATACAAGGGTTTATATTTTGTAGGTTCAATAGTATTATTTTTCTTATTTTACCTTTTTTTTTAGTTTACATCTCTTTTAAATATATCTCATAATTTACTATTTTGATTAAGTTCAATACAAGAGGAATCTTAACTCTTTTTAGTATTGACATGTGCTATTTTTTTTAAGGCTAGAAACATGTTCAAGTGTCTTTAAACAAAACAATATGCCATTCGATGGGGAAATCTATGTCTAAGTAGCATATATGGAGGATATACATGTGGAATCCCCTAGTTGGATGCCCATGTACACCTTTATTGGTATTTGGAAAGTAGTATTGCATTAGACTATTATGTATGGATTTGATCTTTCACATATTTTTGGGTATATCAAAAGACACTTAGGCCTAACTCAAACCTTCCTATAAACTTATTATTATTATTATTATTAATTTTTTTCTTTCTATATTACATCAAGTACAACCCTTGAGATGATCACTCTTACGTATTAGAAGGATAAGAACTATAAAAAAGTGTATAGTTTATCCTCAGAGTTGTGAAAGATCAATTTAGCACTATTCTTCAAAACCGTTAAGTATCTTAAATTTCTATGTCACTTCATAGTCCTTTTGTCTTAGGACCCTAAAAATGCAAGTATTTGCACTACTAGTGGAATGCCACTCTTGGAATATTATCTTAAACACACACTTCTATTGTGAGTTGGTGGGGAGAGTACGGATATAAGATAATTTTTACTTATTTAAACATTCACGAACCATAAGAAAACAATAATTTATGAGATATATTAGCTGTAGAACATGGATACAAGATTTATGTGGAAACCCGTTCTGGATAAAACCACAAAATTTATTTCTATAATTCCTTGTACGCACCAACCTAATATTACAAATATTTGTAGGCAACAACCTACTAAAGACACCAATCCCTACTGGTACAAACCTTGGTAGGCACCAACCTACTCTTACATATATTTGTAGACACCAATATGCTAGAGATATCAATTCCCACTACTGCAAATATTTGTAGGCGCCAACCTACTAGAGACACCAATCCCCACCACTGTAAATATTGGTAGGTGCCAACATATTGGAGACACCAATACCCACCACTATAAATATTCATATGAAACAATATAATAGAGACAACAATCCAAACAATTTCAAATATATGTAGGAACCAACCTATTGGAGACACCAATCCTTGTTGCTGCAAATGTTCATAGGTACCAACCTACTGGAGGCACCAATCCCTAATGCTAAGCAACAACTTAATAAGATACACCAATCCATTTGGTTGATAAACAATCATCGATTTAAACTCTTCTTTACTTCATATGACTTCTTTTAAAGATGATAAAATTCTCATTACTTTCACTAGGTCTACACACTACTTTTGCATTAAATAGATTTACTCATTCATTTTGTATTCACTAGGCTTGCTCAATACTTCCTTCACTAGGTCTAACCAAAATACGCATCTCCAAATGAAATTTATGGTAACTTTCCCAAAACTTACTGCTTTTGGTCTCTTTCCAGGAACAAACTTGTACACATTCCATGTATCCAATTTTATAACTTTTATTATGAAGAGGCTCCTATGGGACATAAGCTTGTTGCCCCTTTGAAGACTCAGGGTATCAATAATCACGGGCATGGGTTGAAAGGTCCACCTAAGCACTAAACATATATTAAATGTTTGATGAAATATCCCCTGAATTTGAATCTTTCTAGTTCCCCCTTTGTTGAGGACCAAATTTAGAGACATCACTAGTAAGAATTTATTGACCATGAGGGAAAAGAGGTTGTTTAGCACAACTTGTTGACTAGATGAGGTATGTTGTGCTAACAAGCACTATGCATGTTTCATCCTAGGGAAAATAGATATGGAAAAAGTTTGTTATCACACAAATATATTTAAAATGTCTAGAATAGAAATAAATCCACGTGGACAATATATAAATAGTATATAAGTAATTTATAGTGGAAAATATGATGAAGAGAGTACAATTGACATCCTATATATAGATCTAAGTGGGGGTTCCCATTCATAAATAGTCATGTCCTTTGAGACATCCCTATCATAATTATTAATTATATTGTATTAATTGTTATATATATATATATATATATATTATACATATTTATTTTCATAACACAAAGATGGGTTAGTCGATCTCCCTTGTAGAGCTTGTATGGGAATTTCACTTTATTTTTCTAGTTCCTTCTTTCCCTCACCAATATTATCATTGGTCTTAATTGTATTATCTTTTCCCTCCATGTTCTTCTTACCACCCTTATTCTTCCTCTTCCCTTCAGGTTGTTGGTTACCTTTGGGAGTAGAGGACTGGATCACATTAACTACAAAATATTGTGAAGGGGAAGGGGCTGATATATAAGTTTACATGGTAGACAACTAATATAATGACATCTTCTACAATTGGATTACAAGAAAACTGACAATAGTTGAATCCATTAGAGAAATTTTGAGGTCTAAAATGGGCCTCAAAACAAAAATGTACAAACAAAATAAAATTTATAAGAACCAATAGGATTTGATATGATGATGTCAACAATGGGGGATGATTCACCATTTTTGGAAAAAAAAAACTTTTTCAACTCGTATTTTCAACTTCTCTCTATGGTTTTACTCAAATTTCAAGTGGGAAAACTCGTTGGATGCATAATTTAATTCCTCATCCATGGAGTACCCATGTTACATATTTTGATGGACCATGCTACAAGAAAAATGAGAGATACATGAAAAACGTTGTTGCAATCACGTTTTTTCATGTATTTCTTATTTTTCATGTAGAAGGGTCCATCGAAAGTATGCAACATGGGTAGTACTTAGATGAGGAATTAAATTATGCATCCAAAGAGTACCGCTGCTTGAAATTTGAGTAAAACCATAAGGATATAAGGTAAAAATACGAGTTGAAAACATATTTTTTTCTTTTTTCCCTCTAAAATTTCATGATGTAATCTAATATTATTTTATTATTTCCACTTTTATTTAATAATCTTACTTAGGAGGCCCATTTTAGACTTCAAAATATCTCTAATTAAGAGAGTCAAACACACCATCACTGTGAGGTCTTGAATTCATTTTGAATGCATTAGCCTTTGGTCTCATTACATCCAGCAAAATATCATAAAGAGCCCTTGATTGTGAGTAAATTAGATCAAGTTTTCGGGCTCTAAATATTTCCTACTCTTCAGTGTATAACACATCCTTAGAAATTTGTGGTTGTAGATAGTTTAAGAACCACTCCAATAGATCTGATCATGAATGTTTTCCTTTATCATTTACTTTCTCCTCTACCAATTTTATTTATATGTTTAGAGATATGAGTAGACCTATTATGTTTGAAATTAGCTAGGGTCTCAATACCAACATAAAATATCATAGGAAGTTGGAAATGGTTCAAAAATACTGTAGCCAAATTGTTAATTCTTAATAACGAACCTTCCTTAAGTTCAATATACCACTTGAAAACATTTCCTGTGAGGGTGCATTGAAAGAGTATCAATCTAATCGAATCATTGATCAATGAGTTTGAGGAACACCAAAGGTGAAACATGGTGATATGATCCATTAAATCCTCACTAGACTTCAAACTAATTGATGTTTGATGGAAGTTTGGTGGTGACCAATGGCCAAATTAGATTGTATTGTACTGGGTTGTTTATCAATTTTGAAAGGTATGGAAAATTAAAATTTATTACAAAAGGAAGTCGTGATTAAGTAAAACTATTCCAAGTCCCATGATGAGGACCTCTTGATGGCTTGAAACTAGGAAAAGAATAGCCCAGGTTTTGATGGGTCCCAGGTTGGCATGGGTTGTTTATAGAAGCACCCAATTTCAAATTAAAGGGTTGATTTCCAAGACCAAAGGAAGGGAAACCTCTACTAATGGGATTCCCAAAATATTGAGAGGGGTTGTTGCTTGCTAGTGTTCCATAAGGAGTAGGAACCCCTTGGAAAGGGATCCAAAAACTAGAAATTAGTATGGACATCGCTAACATCCTAGAGGGAGGGATGAAATTAATCCCACATTGATCAAAAGACAAAGATGAGATGTCACCCATATTCCTTAAAAATCGTTGGAAAGGATTTTCCTCCATAAAGAAATTGGGAAAGGGAAAATACCCACTTCCTAGTGATAGAATCAAAGGATGGACATGTACTCCACTAAATGGGAAACCCTGTAAAGGAGTTAAGGTGCTTACCACATTATACATATATGAAGGGAATATGGTAGAGAATACAGATGAGATTGTAGGAAACTCGAGTGACAACATCCCAAAAGTGAATGCACTAGCATAAGGAGTAGAAGGTTGGATCCTCTCATTCATGTTAGGAGTGGATGAAGGTCCAACAATTGTAGAAACTGGAATATATGTAGATATGGTGTACAAGGGAGGGGAGACTCCTCCTTTGTTGAAAATATATGATAATATGCGGGTGTTATACAGAATCTATGACTATGGACAAAAGTATCTTCCCTAGACCTAGTTGCCTAGTCTAGAAAAATATAAATAAAAAAATATAAAATTTTCCTTAGAATAATTGGAGAATGGAAAGGTGATTACTTGTGATCCATCACAAACTCTTCTCTCCTCTTGGCTTGTTAGCTCCAACTGTAGCTCCAATCACTATAATTAGAATATACACAAACAAACAACACAAGCCAAAGATATACGATAACTTTGTAGAATTATCCAATCATTCTATTCAATGGATTAACATATAATTGAAAGATATGTACATAAGAATAATATAACACATGTTGGAAAATGATATACTCTTTGTATTAATATGAAAGGGAGAGAGTTTACAACCAAAAGTGGAAGCTGATCTTGTAGAGAATCTCCCAAGTTGACTTGTACTTCCTTCCCATAATATACACATCGAAGTGACCATAATGCATGGGAATGATAACTCTCTTATGATCAAAGCAACAAAATAAGGGTATGATTAGTATCCAAAATCCAACCTCTAGCTTGTGGATGGAAATAAATATATAAGAGAGGTTGGTAGTTTAGGAATTCTGATCCATTTACGAATCTAGGTTTGAGATCCACTCTTGATGAGAGGATGAGCTCAAGGGATAAGAGGTGAGAAATCCAAGGTAGGGGAGATAGAATTTGAAGTTCTTATCTAAGTAAATGGTTGTAACAACTTTTGGAAGCTTTTGGAAGAGGAAGGTTCATGATTATTTTTATTTTTTCTAAATTTCTACAATCAACACATCCCTAACAATGGAAAACCTACTCTGATCAGAGCAAGTGAAGAACTGAGCAACCTATTGTTGAACATAGGTCCCTAAAGGGCTAGGATGCGCTGGGCTTTAAATTCACTAGAATGAAGGAGCCAAGGTCATAAAATTAGGTATTTGAGAGAGTCATACTTAGGGATTTGTGTAGGGATGATGACAAGGTGTTCATGGATGTTGATTGATCTAGTTTGTAGGCCTGTTGACCAGATGTGACAAAATGGCCTATAATAAATTTCCCCCTAAAGCATAAAGTCAGAAAAAAGTGGCTAATGATTGAAGTGCTTTACCTTGTGACAAGTCGAGATTAAGAACAACTGGTCGGATCATCATATGTTACAATACATTTTCATCATGATATCTTTGTTGAGGGAGGCATACCCATTCTCTGCACATAAGATAGAATTATGTGTAAAATGATCAAGAAGACACGTCCATTGATAACAAAGGGTGGACCCATGATTAGATGGCTGTTTATATGATCATAACCATCATGTTTCGTAATATCACATTAATATTGAAATCGCAACCCAGATGGATGGAAATGGATCCAAGATCTTCTATCTCGTTCACATGGTCATCCAATGTATGATTCTAGCCATGAAAATAAAGGATATGAATTGGAACATGGAAGACACCATCTCATTACCGGCCAATGATGTAAGTCGTTAACAGATATGAGAGAAACCATCGATGATGTTAATGGCTCTTAAGGTATTGCAGTACAAGACATATGGTGTGAATGAATGAGTTGAATTCGAACACCACATAGAATCTTTTGGTCGAAGGCCAATGATGTAAACCTATCACCGAGAGTGAGGAAACTTTCCATTGATGTATGCAAACCTAAAAGTATTGTTGTAGTGGCTACAATAACCTCTAAATTTTGGCTTGAACTCAAATTTCAAAGCCTTCCTTGGTCTTTGTATTGATTCTTTCAAAAACTTAAGCTCATTTCATGAGCTTTCCTTAAGTCTTTTGTTCCCTTTTGCTTGGTGGATCAACTGTCATCTTTTGGCATGTTTGACTATTTTTCGGTGGTTGTGAACCATTTCTGGTGGTTTCAAAGGTTCTTATTTATGTATATGAGTTATCCTAACTATGTAAAAACCCTTTGCACTCATACAAACTATTTTTAGCATTATCGCACAAGTATCATCACGATCGTCTTAAAGTCTATCTCAAGTGCGTGCAGTTGTCGCTTCTTGTTATGAGACACTCACATAGAAGGAAATTATTCCTTGTTGCTTCGATGATCTATGTTATCATGTCATCAAAGTATGATAAGTGTATGATCACAAGTCAAGTTCATCACAAGTCTATCTTCCTCCCGCACTTAGCCATTTTTCTGAAAAAATATTCCCGACCGGACAACTCAGCCTCACCGGACCCCAACTGAACTACACATTATACAATCTCAACCCTTAGTATTGTGACCTTTCTACTTGGAACTATGCAATGGACAGTCACTGTCCTCCAGGGTAGTTGCACTGTGTAATTCCATAGCTCAACAACATTCCTTGACCCCTAGAATTGCGCAACATTTCCTCCTAGTATGACTTGAACTACGCATTTCACACTTCCAGTCCTCAAGCTCTTCCTTTTTCCTGATGGAACCCCAAAATATGCAAAGAAACCACCCTCCCTTGGCCTCCATAACTATGCAGAGGTGTCCAAAGTGTCCTCCCTCAACCATAGCTCACTGACATCTAGAACTGTGCATATTTTTCCTCTAGGTCTCTCTACTGCCCAGTCCTCCTTGCCTTTGAAAAATGCGTAGATATGTCTCCCAGGATCCCATCCCGCATCAACCACTACTTTCCTGAACTACACAATCTTGATTCCAAGTGGCCACTGTGTAATTTTTCTCCTTAGTGAGGATTGTGCTCATAAGTTCCTTAGTTGAGATTGAGTTGTGCTCTGTGCAGTCTCAGTGATAAAACCATGTCCCTGTCACTTGGAACTGTGGAATGCACAGTTACCTGGCCCTCTCTCCCAGCCTATCACGGGTCCTGGGAATAGTTCATGGATAACAATGCATCATCTTAGACTAGGAGTTTTCGGATTGATGTCATCCCATCATGAGTGAATTACAAGAAAAACTACACTGTCAAATCACGATGAGATGATGAAGAAGGAGAACAAGGAAGAATCATACCTAAATACTCACTTGTAGCTTAATAGATGAATGGACCCATCAATAACAAGGAAAAGGAATACAAGTGTTCAACCACCTTCCAAGACTGAAGATCATTGAAAATCCCACATAATCAAGCTATGTGGAGGAGAAGAGAAATCATATCCAAGAACACATCCATCACTCATCAGCAACAATGGCTTAATATTGCCACATCATCAAGCCAGTCCATGTCAAAAGTGTCATATTGAGTCGTGTCATAAGTGTCATATGCCACATCACTATTGTGGGCCATGTATATTATAAATCAAATGTATTGTAAATTAGAAGTCGAATGGAAACACATGAATATGAAAAGTCATGTAAGTTGAAAAGTCATAGGAAGTTGAATAATCATGAGGGTAGTCAAAGAGTCACAAGGGATAAGCATCACCCCTTGGTTATATATACCCCTTCATGGTATGAGCAAAGGAATTTTCAACTTGGCTCCTCCTGCAAATAATTAGAGAGATCAGTTAGTTCTTTGAGGAGCAAGGAGTGAATCCAATGTCCCATTACTAGGGCTAGTGATGTACAATGTAAATATGTGTCTTAGAAATTTTTCTTAATTAAAAAATTATTTGCAGGCTAGCTTGTTTTCATGCATGACTTATGAACATTTGTATTTCATGTTTTCTTTCACATGTACTAAGATAATTGAACTATTTCGGTTATTTTAATGCCTATCTTGTTGGGAATGTTCTGTAATGGTTGTCACTTCTGTCTCGTCCTTATTGACTATTCTGTGGGATACTAGACAAACCTTTCCTTGCTTATTGGTTATAATGACCATCACATCTACTATGGAATATTACACTGGATGTTAGATGGATCTTCCATTGTTCATTGGTTGTAACGACTGTCACATCTACTTTGGACTATTCTGCTGGATGCTGGACAATAATTTTTGGTTCATGTGTGTCTCTTCCTAGGTGGTACTATTATCTCTCACTTAGAGGCTCACCTTTCTCCCCCCTTTTACATTAAGAGAATCTAGACAGAGTTGTGTTGCACACTCACCAGGCACACTCACCTCGCTTTTCCAAGATACCATTGCATCACTCTCTTGTGTTGGCAGCTAGAGCTAAGGAAAACTTTTAAGTATTTTGCAACCAGGACTTTATACTGAATGGGAATCCTACACCAAATGATGTGTGGCATGATTTGGACTTCATATAAGGGATATTCCCTGGTGGGTCTAGCATCATCAACATTTCTAGCGCTAGAAGGAGGAAAACCAATATGGTTCAGTGTCCCACTGAACCCACTAATCCATCCTCTGGTCAAGGCAGTAACATTCACTGCCTCTCCCCTACTCGTAATTATGAAGTTGGTAACTCTTAACGTTAAATCCTGTACAATCAATTTTAGGCTGTTCGCCCCATCACTCATCAATTTTCAAAAGATGTTGGACTCATTCCAAGAGTAATCACTCTTCCATATTCTCAAAAGAAGAATAAGACCACCCCCATAAGAGTAGTGGTCTCATATGTCAAAGAAGCAATTATTACCACTCTTGAAGAAGTAGCAAAAGCTATGGAAAGGGAAGAGGAACCTCCACTATTTCAAGGAGGAGAAGGAGGAAACCCTTTACTCTCAGGTTAAAATTTCGGCGGGGGAGGTAGAGAGGAAGGAAATAAAAGAGAAGAGGAGGAGGAACCATTAGATTCAAAAGAGGAAGTGGAGGAAAATGAAGAAGAAGAAGACATGGAAAAGAAAAATTTGGATTCGATGACACAGAGCCCATTAGCATTACCGGGTGTCCTACAAAATATGTTGAGACACGTGGAGAAGATCTTGGAAAAATATGACCTTGACAAGACAGTGAAGGCTGAGGATCACTTAGACACATTTTACCTAGACTTGCAAACACTTGAGGTACGTTACGATGATTTTTCATGCAAAATTTTTCCATGTACCTTAGATGGTAGAGTAACTATATGGTACCATAGCGTTCCTCCAAACTCCACCTAGAATTGGAGGGAATTCAAGATATTTTTTCTTGAGAAATTTGTTGAAGATAAGACCCCTATAATGTTATTGAAGGAGTTGGGTAGTATTAAGATGGAGCAGAAGGAAAAGGTTAAAGATTTCAATTAGAGGTTCAATCACATCTTGAACAAGTTTTTGGATGACATAAAGTCTCATGACTCCATCACCATTGACTACTACACTTTTGCCTTGCCAACAAGAATTGCACAGTTTGTAAAGCGAACTGCGAGACCAACTTTAACAAAAATACATGAAGAGTCTATTGTAGTAGAGAAGGACCTACGCATTATTGGAGTCATCACAGATGATGAATCCATAAAGGATTCCAAATACATAGGTAAGAGGTCTCAGGCCTCTGTGAGAAAGGCTAAGGAAAAGGAACCGAATGATCTTGAAAGTTTTACTTGTCTTGTTAAGTCCATGACCACCAAAATGGTTGAACTTAAACAAAGGACAAGCACGACTACCATGAGCAGCAACCCTAATTTTACAGAAGTCGCGTTAATGAGTGGAATTTACACGGATTTTTTAACTGTTCAAATACTAAAGCTGTTGATGGCTATTATAAATCAACGTTGTAATCGAATATCATAGAGAAGCCGCGTGGAGCTAGCTGAGCCTGCGTGGAGCTGGTATTACTTGCGTGAAGACTGAAGGAGGTGCTGCACGGGAGGTTGGGTTCGTGATAAGTTTTGTGGTGCGCTAGTCCTAGCAATGCGTTCCCATGATACACATATTAGAGCATGTGCTTTCTTTTCTCGGTCACTGATGAATACTGCAGATTATTTGGGCCAGAAGCAGGCAAATGTTTTAAATATTTGGGTGGTGGTCTTTAAATATTTGGAATTTGCACAACAAATGAAAATTGTTTGTTTGGCATAGGCATTCTTTTTGAGATTAATTTCTGTTATTTAAAGATCAGAGATAAATCTGGAAATTGTTTAGTTGGGGCACAAATTTGGAGTGTTGCTTAAAATTAAGATAGACACTGTTTTTTTAATTTCTGGTCTTTAATAGTTGGATTTGGAGATTATTGTTTTTTGGTTGATACAAAATGGCAAAAGCTCAGAGTGCCCGGTTTGAAATTGAGAAGTTTAATGGAAAAAATAATTTCAAGATCTGGAAGGTGAAGATGTACGATTTGCTTGTCCAACATGGTGTGGCAAAGGCATTGTTGGGCAAATCCAAACAACCTTACAACATCACAGATAATGAGTGGGCCGAGATGGATGAAAGAGCAATAAGTGTTATTCGACTGTGTCTGGCTGATGATGTCCTGTTTAATATCGTGTCGGAAACAACAACTGCTGGTTTGTGGACGAAACTGGAGAAACTGTACATGACCAAATCCTTAACCAATAGGATTCTCCTGAAGTGACAGTTGTATGGTTTGAGAATGAAGGAAGGTACATCGATTGCTGATCATTTAAATGCTTTTAATACTCTTCTTGTGCAATTACAAAATATAGAAGTAAAAATTCCATCCGAGGATAAAGCTATTACTTTATTGTGCTCGTTGCCCGAGTCATGGGATCATTTTGTTACTTCTATAAGTCTTAGTTCATCAGAAACTATTGAGTTTGATGATGTAATTGCATCCTTATTATTGGAAGAAACAAGGAGAAGGTCGCATTCAGAAAGCTCTACATCAGAAGCTATGATGGTTAGAGGTCGTTCGAAAGAAAGACGCTCTAGTAGGCCGAGCGACTCACGTTCAAAGCCGAAAGGGAAGAAGAGTAAGCTAAAGTGTTGGTTTTGTGGCAAATCAGGGAATTTAAAGAAGGACTGCTGGAAGCGACAGCAGCAAACTTCAAAAGCAGATTCTTCGACAAAGAAGAAGGAGGCAAATATGATAGATACAGGATTGGCATCAGGTTCAGGTATGAGTGATGAAGTATTATCAGTTAATGTGTCAAATCATGGTCAACATTGATTGTTAGATTCTGGTGCATCAAACCACATGTGTATCCATAAAGAATGGTTTAAGGAATATAAATCAATTAATGATGGAGTTGTGTACATGGGTAATGATGTAACATGTAATATTGTTGGGATTGGGAGCATACAACTTCAAATGTTTGATGGGACAACTAGAATATCAACTGATGTGAGGCATGTACCAGATTTAAGGAAAAACTTGATTTCATTAGGAGCACTTGATTCAAATGGATATAAAACTGTAATTCAAGGTGGAGTAATGAAAATTTACAAAGGCATCTTACTAGTTATGAAAGCTAAGAAAGTAGGAAATCTATTTCAATTAGATGGAGGTACAGGGTCAGATTTTGTGTCTACTGTGTCTCAACATGACAGTAACTCCATTCACTTATGGCATCAAAGATTGGGGCATATGAGTGAGAGAGGGTTGAAAATTTTGACTGATCGAAAGTTACTTCCAAATCTAAAGTCAGGAAAGTTAGATTTCTGTAAGCATTGTCTGTTTGGTAAACAAAGTAAACAAAAGTTTAAAACAGGCAAACATACTAGTAAAGGCATACTTGATTATATCTATTCAGATGTTTGGGGACCAGCCCCTACAACTTCATATGGTGTTTCGTCTTATTTTGTATCATCATTGATGACTTTTCTAGGAAGGTCTAGGTCTACATGTTGAAAAGAAAGTCTGATGTTTTTTCAGTTTTCAAGCAGTTTAGAGCATTGGTAGAAAACAACACTGGTAGAACAATAAAGTGTTTAAGAACTCACAATGGTGGTGAATTTACTTCCAAGGAGTTTGACATCTATTGCAAGGATGCAGGGATCGAGAGGCATAAGACCACTGTTTATACTCCTCAGCAGAATGGAGTTGCTGAACGCATGAACAAAACTCTTCTCGAGAGAGCAAGGAGTATGCTGAGTAACGTCGGGTTGCAAAAGGAGTTGTGGACAGAAGCGGTGGCAACAGCTTGTTATGTGATAAACCGATCTCCATCGATGGCCATAGACTGCAAGATTCCGCAAGAGGTATGGAAAGGACACCCTTGTGACTATTCTAAACTCAGAGTGTTTGGTTGTGATGCATATGCTCTAGTGCCTAAACATCAGCGAAATAAGTTAGATCCAAAGTCTAAAAGGTATATCTTTGTTGGGTATGGTGTTGGAACAAAGGGGTATAGATTGTGGGATCCTACTACCCGCAAAATCATCATCAACAGAGATGTAAAGTTTAATGAATCATCTCTTGTACAGTTAGATGTAGATAGTAGATTGAAACAGGATGATGTATCTGGCTTTCAGCACATTCAGTTTGATAGCATTTCTAATGATAGTCATGATGACCATAGTTCAGATACTAGTCATGAACAGGTTTCAGAATCAGGACATGAACAGGATTCAAGTATAGATCATGAACAGGTCTCAGATACTGATCATCAAGAAGTTCCTACAGATGGTAGTCAGCCAATCGAGGAAGCGCCAGAAACATCCTTAAGGAGGTCAACAAGAATCAAACGGCCACCGAGAAGGTATGATGATTATGTTACTTTAGTTGCATTTACTGCTAATGACGATGAACCTCTGTGCTATCAGGAAGCAATAGAAGGTTCGAAAAGTGACAAGTGGAAAGCAGCCATGAAGGATGAAATGATGGCCTTAGGTAAGAATGGCACATGGGATCTAGTTGAGCTTCCGAAAGACAGGAAAACTCTGGGGTGTAAATGGGTTTTCAAGTTGAAATGAGGTGTGAATGATACGGAAGACAGGTACAAAGCGAGGTTGGTTGCAAAAGGGTTTTCTCAGAAAGCCGGCATTGACTTTCATGAGATGTTTTCACCAGTGGTTAAAATTGTTTCAATTAGAATTATGTTAGCATTAGTGGCTTTGCTTGATTTAGAGTTGCAACAATTAGATGTTAAGACTGCATTTCTACATGGAGACTTAGATGAGGAAATCTATATGAAACAACTGGAAGGGTTTGTTCAGCATCGCAATGAGAAATTTGTCTGCAGGCTCAAGAAGTCATTATATGGCCTGAAGCAGTCGCCTCGGCAGTGGTATAAGAAGTTTGATTCTTTCATGTTGAATCAGAAATATGTTAGAAGTGAATATGATAATTGTGTTTATTTTAAGCAATTAAATAATGGCATATTCATTATCTTAGTGTTATATGTTGATGATATGCTTTTAGCAAGCAAAAGCATTGAAGAAATCAACAGGTTGAAGACTCAGATGGCAAGGACGTTTGATATGAAAGATCTAGGAGCCGCAAGACAGATTTTGGGCATGGAGATTTTCAGAAACAGGAGTAATTGTAAGCTGTGGCTATCACAACAGAAGTATGTTGAGAAAATACTTTTGAGGTTTGGTATGAACAATGTGAAGCCTGTGTCGATCCCTTTAGCTTCCCATTTTAAGCTTTCTTCGAGTTTATGTCCTAATACAGATGAAGAAAAGGATTATATGTCTCGAATTCCTTATGCCAATGTAGTAGGATGTTTGATGTATGCGATGGTATGTACGCAACCAGATATTTCTCATGCAGTTGGGGTTGTCAGCAGGTACATGGCAAATCCGGGTAAAGAACACTGATCAGCAGTGAAATGGGTGCTTCGGTACTTGAGAGGCACAAGTAGTTATTGTATTTCTTACAATAAGAGTAGTGAATATGTTTGCGGATATGTTGATTCCGATTTTGCAGGTGATTTGGATAAGAGGAGATCAACTTCAGGGTACGTCTTTACTCTTGCAGGTGGAGCTATTAGCTGGATGTCAAAGCTACAGAACATTGTTGCTTTGTCCACTACTGAAGCAGAATACATTGCTGCTTCTCATGCTTGCAAAGAGGCGGTTTGGTTGAAAGGGTTTGCTTGGTGAGTTTGGTAGGTTACAGGATAACATCAGGTTACTTTGTGACAGTCAAAGTGCAATACATTTGGCTAAAAATCCGGCCTATCATAGTAAGTCAAAGCATATTCCAATCAAATATCATTTTGTAAGACAGGTTATCATTGAAAGGGGCGTTTCTCTTGAAAAGGTGCATACAAAGGAGAACTGTGCAGACATGTTCACGAAACCAGTTTTGGTGGAGAAGCTACGCTGGTGTCTGACTTCTCTTGGCTTGCAGAAAAGATAAAATAATAATAACAGGGCATCAGACGAATTGTTGTCAAGGTGGAGATTGTTGAGATATTTCTGTTTTAGTCAAAATAGACAAAATCCCAGTGTGTGACAACAATAGAAAATCTGTTGCTGGATTATCTCCAGGTTGTTGGGAGCAAATTAATGCATCCTAAATTTGATGTGAGAGCAGTTAAATTCTCTCTGTTATAAAATAGGTTGTCATACGGATAGCTGTGAGAGTGTGTGAGGATTTCTTGATGTAATCTCCAAAATTTGATTAATATATTCCTGATGCCTATGTTTGGTGGACGTAGGCCAGATTGGTTGGGTGAACCACGTTAAAAGCTGTGTTCTATGTGTTTGATCTTCTGCTAAGTTAATTCTGTGTTTTAATTGATTTGTTGTGACTGAATTCCAACAAAATGATATTCATATCAATGATCATTCTTTGCAGCTTTTCAATTCAAACCAAATTGTCATAGTAGACTCAATCAATAAATTATATTTTATATTTATAAATTTTTAAGACCGTGAAGCTCCCCCAAGTTTCCTAAAAAATGGTAGGGAGCTTTTGCATAGGCCACTCCCACACCCTCTCGCTCCCTCGCCCCCTCTTCCAGGAACCTTGATGGAACATTGGTTTTCTTTTGCTTTTGACAGAGTTCACATAGAGGTTTTAAATTTACTCTGAAACTATGTTTTCTCTTGAATTGAATTCTCATTTGCAGAAGAAACTGAGCATTCCAAATACCGTTTCGCGGGCCCTTAAATACATCCCTGAGATGCGCAACAAAATCGAGAAATTAAAGAGGAAACTGGCTGAATTGATACTCACACGTCTAGCCTTGTATTACACTATTCTAGATAAGGGTTAGGGAATAGGGAAGTAGGGAATAATATAATTCTGAAGAATAGTGTGAACACCCGAGTAGTTGGGAATAAGCACAACTTGGAAAATTTAATTCTTTTTCATTTGATTCCTATATATATAGGTATATGTCACTTCAGTGTATATCTTATTACAATATATATACACATATATGTCACTTCACTGTATATCTTATTACAAGATATACACATATATCGGATTTAGTATTGAAATGCATTTGCGTTAAAATAAATTTAGAGCTTCAAGCATATTGATAATATAATATTCACAGTTTCAGGATATCTTATCATAGACAACCTATTTGTTTTTTAAAAAAGAGCACGAGAGCACGAGTTAAAATGCGTAAAGTACAAGTTAGCTTGAGTTGGTCTATCCATAAATAGCATGTGCAGGTACAAGTTAACGCACAACAGATTACGGGAAGTACAATTTAGAATACAAATGCGTTTAACTTTGCTGACACT
>APFE030590724.1:3721-47131 GCA_000404065.3 Pinus taeda
TCCTCTGATGTATCATCACCTGTAACCTTTTCTTCTGCAGCCTCTGTTTGTGTTTGATTGTCGATCATCAAAGGCTCATCATCTGATATGTGAGTCCCTTGAACAGCTTCTGCTTCAGCCTCCATGTGCTCTACCTGTTTATGGATGGAAATATCCTGTAATGTAATTTTCTTCTTTTTATACCATAGCTTCAGGAATTTCTTCTGTACATTAATATTGATAGTACCCACGGATTCCATCCAAGGATATCCCAAAACAACATCCATATTATCCATCTCTGAAGCATAAAAATCACCATGCAACACACATTTATCCATAGAAATATTCAAATCCTTGTACACTTGAGCATCCTCATTATCAACCTGTGTATGTTCAATTTGTTTTGCTGGGACTTGCAATTTTTTTGCCAAATTAACACTGATAAAATTATGTTTACAACTAGGATTGATAGAAACAATGATCTTCTCTTTCTGAAGCAATCCGTGAATCTGTAATAAGGATATACCAGTAGGAATTAACCCCTTATGTGTCTCATTCTCCTTTTTCTTAGCCCGAGACCATTTGTCCAAAAAGACTTTTTCAAATTCGGCATCTGAAATTTTGTTCAACCGATCGTAGTCAAGTAATAATTTCCATTTTTGAGCCTCACCTCTCATATTAGACATCATTTGAAACTTCCAAAATGTCTCAGATATTGTCCCATATGTGGAATTGTATCTGTGTATGAATTCTTTAATAGTAGGACCATCATCTTTTCCTGTAAAAAATCCCTTGCTAGAAGCCATGAAGGTTTGAAAAGATTCACTTACTTGGCGAAAATTTGAAAATGTCACAGTTTCGTCAATAATGCTCAGAATCTCTATTATAACATGTTTTTGGAAATGGAACAATCATTCTGCATCTGCCCATGTGATAGAAATCCTGATTCAGACATTGGAATTTCAGATTTGCGCTACTACTCTCCCGCCGTCACCCAAAATTTCTGAAAAAAGAGTTGATTTTAAATCAGCGATATCTCCCTCATCCGGACTCTGATTCAACTGATTTTTTTTTTTTTAAATTAGGTGTTTTTTCACAAAGATTCCAGATCTACAATTAGATTTTGCAGATCTGGTGCCAAGAGGTTTAGATCTGCGCCGCAAATTCGCTGCCCCGAAAAATTGTCTACAACCCTACTAATTTTTAGATCAGCGATATCTCCTTCATCCGGACTCCGATTTGACCAATTTTTTTTGAAATCGGGTATTTTTTCACATAGAATCCATATCTGCAATTATATTTTGCAGATCTTGCACCAAAATGTATAGATCTGATCTGCAAACTCGCCACCCCCGAAATCCTGCAAAAACAAAAAAAAAAAATTCTCCACTTTTGTGCCCAAGAAATTGCTCTGATACCACTTGTTGTTGCTTTGACCCAGAAATATAGCTCTGATACTACTTGTTGTAGATCTAACCCAGAAATATTATAGATCTGATATGAAAATATAAGATAATGTAAATAAACCCAGAAATAGTATGAAATGAGTCTTTATTATCAAACCCTTAAGGTAGGGAAACACCATACATTCACTCCTTAAGGAAGGAGGATCCTCCACAAGCCATACGCATGTTAATACAAGAATACTTCTCTTCATCTCCCTCCATGTGGAGTCTCTAGCCTCTATATAGGCCTCATACATACAATGCCATGCATCATTACCATGATTTCCTCATACCATCAACTAATACCATGGGCCCCTTACATTATTATTAACTACTTGTGGTCCCTTATATGACATGGGTTAACCACCTTATTTATTACTATGGCCCATCCCATTATTACATTATTAACTTGGGTACCTCCCTTGGTACCCCATATTACCCTCCTAGGTATATAACAGTTTGTTAGTGCAGGCCTTGATCAAATTCACAAAAGCTGGGCTGAATCCGAATGAAAGAAGAACTTTGTAGAGGAATGTAAGTTTTACCTGATCAAAGGCATTGGTCATATCCAACTTGATCAATATCCTTGCTCCTTCCTCTGGTGACTGGAATGCATGGATTCTTAAACAAGTATCACATTATCTAAAATATGCCTTCCTGCTACAAATCCTCCTTGATTAGGATAAATGAGCTTAGATAGCAAAGGTTTTATTCTATTTGCAAGCAATTTAGCAAGAATTTTGTAAGAGACATTACATAGAGAGATGGGTCTAAATTTGTCAAAGGTAGTTGTATTCACGTCTTTGGGTATTAGGGCAAGAAAGGTGGATTTGGTACTGCCTCCCACTTTAGCCTTTTTCTAGAAGGCCTTTGCCATTCTTAGTAGGTCATGTTTGATGATTGTCCAGCAAGCTCTGTAAAAGTGTGTCGAGAGCCCATCTAAGCCTGGGGCTTTGTCAAGCTCCATATCCCATATTACATTGTTGATTTCTTCCTTAGTGAAGGGCTTAGTAAGATTTGAATTATTTTCCTCATTGACCAAGGAAGGAATCTTAGAGAGAAATTCATTGGAAAACACCTCATCTCCTATTCCATCCTCTGTGTATAACCACTGAAAGTGAGCTTTAGCAGCTTCTTTAACTTGGGCAAAGCCTTTGGCAATTGTCCCAACTGCTGTAATGATTTCTGAAATGTGATTCCGAGAGAGTCTGGCTCTAAACTGCCTATGGAAGAAGGCTATGTTTTGGTCACCTACTTTCACCCATAGGCTTCTGGACTTAAGCCTACAAAATTTTTCTTCTTTTCTGAAAGTGTTAAAAGAGGCCAGTTGGGCTATTTGTTGTTTCTCCAATTCTTGTGTGGTTACGTCTTTATCCTCCATCTCCAGTTGAATATCTACTAGCTATTGGACGATTTCTTTTCTGTGGGTGGTGTGGGTGTTTGGGGGCGTTTTGACCCACTCTTTCAGAGCTGCTTTGGTCGCTTTTATTTTCTGCTCCCAGATATAGCTGGGTGACCCGATGACCATGGTAGACCAGGCCTTATCAACGATTTCCATGAACCCTTCCTGTTCTATCCACAAGGGGCTGAAGCGAAACAGTATGGGCCCCAAGTTTTCTTCCTCGTCCAGTTGTAAGAGGATGGGTTTATGGTGCGAGGTGAGCTTTGGTAGTGTTCTAGTTGAGACTATTCTCTTGTCCATCAAAAGAGTGCTCTGCACTAGGAATCTGTCTAGCCTGGCTGAGATGTGAGCTGCCCCTATTCTATTGTTGGTCCAGGTGTATCTCCCCTTTTTGGGTTTAAGATCAAGAAGATCCCATTGTTGTATTATGTCCTCTAAAAGGGGTAACATTGGATCTTTGCTATTGGTACCCCCTCTTTTTTCTTTTGGGTCAAGAGTGATATTTAGATCTCCTGCTATTACAATATTCATGGGGGAATAACATTCTACAAAATCGGTAAGTGTTTGCCAGTACTCTTTTTTCTCATGATAAAGCATGGGAACATAAAGATTAAACAGGGTGAGAGTGAGCTTACTTGCTTTATGTCTGAGTTCTGTGTAAATCCAATGTTGTGTCTCAAAGGAGTTCTCCAACTGGAACAGATCCTCCATCCAGAATGTGGCAAGTCCTCCTTAGGTTCCCCTTGTACTTACTACCATCCCACCTTTAGTTTTCTAGGTTGTTTTTCTTAACTCAAGAAGGGCTTCCCCTTTTATTTTGTCTCTTGAAGCATGAGGATCTCTAGGGTTTCTATTTTCATGACATCTTTAATAGCTACGGGCTTCATATGGTTCCCCAAGCCTCTACAGTTCTAAGAGACTATACACATTATTTATTTGGGGTGGTGGAGGAGAGGCCTCCCTTTGGTGGTCGTGTTCTGGTGTTTTGACTTATGGACATTTCTAGGGTGGACTAGCTTCCTTGCATTTTTTGCCTCTCTGCTTCTTCTTCTCTTACTTCCTTGAGGGATTTCCTCCCTACCCTCTTCGAGGGTCTTTCATTTTTTTCCTCTTCCGATGAGCCTGTTAGCTCTAGAGGATTTTTTCTTATCATGTCTACATATGAGGATGGCGGGTTTTCTCTTTCTGGAGAGACATTTTGGACAGGGGAGGCTCCTACGTTTCCTTCCTCGATTAATGAGGGGTTTGCCTGTTGTTTTGCATCAGTTTCCATGGTAGGAGTTTCCTCCTGTGTGCTGAGAGCTGTGAAGGAATTTGAGGGAAGGTCTATTCGTGGGAGTGTTGTCCCTTCCGGCTGTAATTTTGTGGATGGCTCATTGTTTCTGAATTTTTCCCCTTTCCCTCTCCGTTTATTGTGTTTCTTCGAGGAGGCTATTTTCTGCACCATTGTCCATTGGTCTCCATTTGTTTTCTCTGCTTCTTCTTCAGTTTTCTTTTTATAGTTTCTTGCAAAGTGCCCGTATCCGTGGCAGTGTCTACACTTGAAGGGCAGTTGTTCGTAGTCCAGTTCTTGCACATGTGACCAGTCTGCCACTATTAGTTTTATAGCTTCTGGAAGCCCAACTTCCAGATCTACCTCGACATAGATTCTAGCACAAGAGTATTGTCCCTTCCTGTCTGCTCTATAAATGTACTTTCTTAGGGTATTTCCAATGATTTCTAAAGTATTCGAGCTCCAACAATGTAGGGGTAAGTGGGGAGGCGCACCCAAACAGGAACAACCAAGGGCACATGTTGTGCTGGATCAAAATATGGGATCCATTTGTTCAAGTAAAGGCCCTGGGGTCCCATGAAGTATGGTCGGTTTCTAAAAATGAGGTTCTTGTCTTCAATGCAGTCAAAAATGAAAACAAACTAACCCTTACCAACAAAGTGACATTTTATTCCTTTCGATACCAGTGGTCTCCAGTTGCATTACACCCACGATTCAATGGATCTTGGTGATGGCCATAGCCTAGTGAACTGGCCAATGAGTCCTCTTTCTGCAATATTCAGGGCAACACGACATGGCTCTTCAGCTGGGAAAGCAACGGTCAGGATTGTTTCCATCTTCTTGACAAATTTCTGTTGGGAGGCTGAGATTGGGCACTTGCTACAGTCACCCACCAACTGTTTGAAGTCCAGTAGCTTAGGAGGGAGGGAGGAAGGAGGCTCAGAGCCTCCCTCTAGAGCCATGGCTGAGAAGAGGGGTTGCAGGGGGGCGATTACAGAGAGCAGCGGCACGCGCATGAGAGTTCAATTTTTAAGAATCAAAGACTTTTGAACAAGGTAACAAAAATTAATTATATGGTATCAAGTATGGTAAGAATAAATTTTCAATTCTTTTAATTTTTTGAATATTTAAAATTAAAATAAATAATGATACATTTTTATTTACCATTTACCTTTTTACCTGCAATTTAGAAGTCTTTTTCTAGATTTTTGTGGTCATTATTATCCACATTCATGCTTCCAAATGCAAATATATGATTTAATTTTTGATGATCATATCAACCCTTTTTGTACCTACATTACCTACCTCTTCTATCCATAATTACCATTCTAAAACTATCATTTCACTATTCCTATCAACATTCACTTTATAACCACTACAAGCCATCCTATTACTCCTCATAATAAACCAATACCTCCTTATCATAGCCTTGAAATGATTCTCATTACCAAGTTATACATTCATCCTCATTGTAAACTACGAATTGACTCTTAAACAAGAGTGATAACCTTCCTATTTTGACCTTATACACGTGGGAAAAAGTGCTATTTCATATGCTCCATTTTGAAAATGAATGCTTTGTTTTAACGTTATACACCATACTCTATCACCTTGGATTTTATGTTTCAAGTCCCCTACCACATAATTGCCTAATGTAAGCACTACATGTTTCTATTATTTGAAACATTGATACACTATTCTTCTCTCCTAAATTCAAAGTTAGATTGCTGACCATGTGGGAACAAAAGCAAGGTTCATACATGTATGCTTCTACCATAGTTCCCATGGAATACATCTTCATTCTCAGTCTATTCATGGATGGGTATGAGTATATGTGTGTTTAAACTTCAATAGTGGGGTTATATGAATTTTGTGAGCCACTGAATTGTTGTTTGAGAAATTCAAATAGTTTCTATAGATTGTCATACAAAGTTCTTATGAAATTTGTACAAGGGGATTTTAAATTTTTATATTCTCTATATAATATACATTGTTCAATAAAAATATTAAATTCATTTTCCATAGCTCAAACATTGATATATGAGAAAACTAATTATACAAGGACACTAGTGTCTGTGTGTGCATGCAAGTATACACAGTTTAATACTAGAAATGGCAATGAGATATGAACCATATGAACTTTAAATCACTCATTTTCACCCTTAATGGAAGCCAATTCTTCAAGATTCTAGGTAGATCAAAATTTTCTCAAGATTCCAAGGGCACAACATGAACGTAACAAAATCATTTGCCTAAAATTTTGATGGTGAGAATGCCTAAGTTGATAATTTAACTATTCATCTTTCTGAGCATACATTGTCTCAAATCATTGTTTATCTCGAATGGGAGAAAAATGGTTCAAATATAAACCCATAGAAGAGAAGGCTTGGACTCCTTTTCTCAATAAATATGGATAAACACCCAAATGGGCACTAGTTGTACCAAGAAGTTGGCTTAAGAATACATTAAAAGACTAGTCATTCCTAATCCAAAAATATATCACCTGTGAGGGGAGATAAAGTTTTATATTTCTCTATCATATAAATTTATTGTTGTATTTAAAGAAGGAAAAATTTGTCAAAATGCTTTACTATTTGTTGAGCAACCTCACAAAGATGGCCAAGGCCATCTAAAGGTAATGAAATAATGAAGAACACAACCAGTACTACCATGACCTCGTCAAAATAATAGTACTTCATAAGTTGCAAAAGAAGGACATCACTAAGAAGCAGTTTCTCATTGACAATGGTTTTGTGGAAGAAGACAATAAAGAGAACATTATAAGCATATGAAAAGAAGCAAGACAAGATGATACTACTCAACCAGAGGAATCAAGAGACACAATTTCAAGAGGTAAAGGATAGCTAAAAGTAGAAAAGGCCACAAAACCAAAAATTGTATACCAAAGAAGGATCATTAGATCTATGGCCAAGGAAATCAACATGACAGTTAGAAAAAACAATTATTTACAAGTGTTGCTAAGATATTGAGAACAAGGTATTCTACTTCTACAACATCCAATTTGGAAATTGATAATGATAAATAAATTTTATATGGCTATATTGAAGCTTTGGAGGTAGAGGAATGACTTTATGAAAGGTCTCTTAAACTCATGCAAACTCAACTCCTCTATCCTAATGCCTTTGACACACTTCACATCTTCCCACCAGATGTTCACTTTTCCCTTAAGACTAAAAATGGCTATCCTAGCTTTCATATTCTTCATATAATCATGCAGCTCGAAGAACTTATCCATCCCAAGTAGATGATTTTTCATCTTCTGGTTTCTTCATCTCTCCATCAAAGATAAGAGGTTTGGATTTCTTGAAATCATCCGACAAGTATTGCTTCTCACTCTTCCTATAAGGATGATAGTGATGCTGACCATGTTATCTCTCTGATCTAGTACTAGAATAGAATCCACAACCACTATCTCTCATTTCAGGTGTATCCATCCATCTGCCACCTCTGATCGTGTCATCCTTGTCCCACATGTGCCCTCCATGAGACCTGCTACCATATGCCCCATATCTACTTTCCTCTTTTTCATAACTAATCCATGGCTATCTCTATCTCAACAAATTTGATAACTTTGAAGGATCACTGCATTGACCTCTGCTTGTGTTTCTTGTTCTCCCACAAGTCTTTCTTGTAACTAAATGATCTTGTCATTATCCGCCTTACAGCTTTTGATCTCTACCTTTAAACTTCTCAAGGTGTCTGCTATGTCAGGAGAGTACTCGTATCTTTGCTGCTCATCTCATCTATAAGGAGAGTCACATGAACTGTAATCCACCATTCTACTTGTCATCTATGACCTTCTTCCTAAAAAAAATCCATGACAGATAAACTAAATATAAACATGATCAAACATACCATAGTGAAGTTCAAGGGAGGTTATCCCATCTACATAATCAATCCGGATTAGCACAACATATGTATATATAATAAAATCAACATATCAATCGTCTCAAGATCAACACCATGATGACATAAGACCACAATAGTGACCATCACAATGCATTGGCTATTATTCATGCATAACAATCACACCTATCCCATCCAGTTCAAGTGTTTGAACCTGAAAGCTCTGATACCACCCTGTAAATGCCTCCTCCCACATTTACCCAAAATCACAAGCTCATTAGGGTAAACATGAGATGGGTGTGACTATGACATGAGACTAAGGTAAACATGAGACGAGTGTCACTATGACATGACTAGAGTAAACATGAGACGCGTGTCTAGTTAAGGAAGTGGTGCCTACAAATTGACCACATACTAACATCCTACGAGGACTACAAGTTACTCAGAGGCTAAAAAACCACCCCAAGTGATCAAAACCTGATCTGGAACCCTTTTTCTCTACCATGGGCCCACAACCACACCCACAAAAAAGCATGCATGTAGTTATGAGGCTATAAGCACACTCATAAGCCTATATTCTAGTGGTTATGACCTAAAATCTTCAATTCTAAACATGCAATCCCAGGATCTGTGCCACCTTTTTAGGCCAGTATCTAGACCACTTCCCATAATTTCCTAAGACTTTCCAGAATCATAATTAACATGACAACACAGCTAAACATTCAATCTCAAATCAGAAACTCGACCTAGACTGCCTATAACACACTAGACATTTCATCAAACACATGGTGAACATGTAAGCTATAGGTCATGAATGCATATATGATCATATTAGTCTGAGATTCATCTGAGAATCACCAAGAAAGTTCTATGCCTATCCACATAGCTGCAACAAGACTTATTATTCTACACATTCATCAACCAAACAATAACTCAACAATTCATGACAAGAGCCAAAGATGGTACACATCATATAACCAAAATATAACCAGAAAATAACTAGCATAGGAACCATGGAAACTCAACCATAATATCACTAATATAATCTCTACAAGTATACATGAATCACAAAAGACAAATAACTCTTATTGATATATGAAAATACCAACCAAGTCAGGGACTTCCACGTACCACCTGACCATAGATTGGGTTGAACCAAATTTCTCTTTCAGCCAATCACCCCTACGCCATATTCCAAGCATGAATGTGGGATCTCATGGAATAAACCAAGACAAAACAAGCTAGGATTCCAAAGGCCAAACCACCTCAACCCTCAAACACAATGATTCCACCTCTATAGTCAGACATCACTAACACCAACCAGATTGGTCTCTACCAAATCTATCCAGGGCTTCAGGTACTAGTAACTCAACCCACAACCTTCTAGGGATCCATATTGTTTGTCCAACCTGGCTTCAGGGACTAGTAACTCAACCCGCCAAGGGCTCCAAAGTGTTTGTCCCAACCTAGGCTCTAGGACTAGTAACTCAACCCAAGTTGCTCCATGGCTTCCAAAGCATTTGTTCCAACCCATAGCCATAAGGAACATGAACACCAATAAGAAAAAAAACAAGTCGAAAAACCCACAACACCATGGCTATCCAAGAAATGGAAAGGCAAGGCTAAAACTATAGTCAATCCAAGCAAATATCCATGCCAATGAAAACACATAACCAGAAAATCACATGCATATACCATGCCTCCAAAAATCAGCATGGAAATCACGCATGCAACCTATTACCTACAAAGCAATCCAATTATAGTTGTTGATCCAATTGTTCCCTTGCACTTTCATGCTTTCCTTTGCCTTCTTTCTCCAAATCCAAGTGAATACTAAAGTGCTCCAAGCATGCTCCAAGAATACTCCAAGTGCAAGAGTATGAGAGAATGAGAAAATGGAAGAGAGCTCAACCCAAAACTATCAAAAGGCTAGCAACTGATCCTCATAAGACTTTTTATCATTGAGGCCTCTATTTTCTTCATTTTCCTCCATTTTTTCTTCATTTTCCCTCATGAAAATGTGTGTCTCTTCAGCTTCATTTTCTCTTATTTTCATTTACTTCATAAATAAAGTGTTGATTATTTCCACTTTGCCTTTTCTAATGCCTTTGTCAATTTCCATAGCCATTAATTAATCAAAAGTGATACCCATCACTATGTTTTTCCCAACATTCAACTTGGAATATGTGTCTCATTGCCTTGGTCTTATTTTATTTACATGAAAAATCAACCAAGGGTTGTTACAAGGGGAGTGTTCTATACAAGCCCATAGGACAAATTGAATTTGAGTATTCATGGATTTTGAGGGAAGCATCTAATAATCAAGCAAATAAGTATGCTCTTCTCCAAGGAATACTTCTATATACATCGTTGACGACTAGAACTATTATCATAATAGGTGATTCACACAACACAATCAGACATATTACTCTTGGAACCAATCCTTTTAATGGGAAGTTTATAATTTGTATAAAAGAATTACAAATCTCCTAACCTCATTCTCAAACTTTCCAGCCAAACATGTCCTTCGAGAACTCAACAACACATTAGAGAAATTAGTCAACTAAGCTCTTCAATTGTCTCCTAGAAACATGACAACCAACAATATTCGAAGAGAGGCCCATATTCCATACCCAATACATAAGAAAATGTGAAAAGATGGAAGAGGTCACAAGGACATTACATGCTTGGAATCCAACATCGAATTGAACAAACAAGAGATTAGATTATTAAATTGTCCTCCTAAGGATACTTGTGCAAGAGTGACTTCTGCCTTGCATGAAACTTGTAAACCCATATTTGTCTCAAAATGACATACGAAGTTAACAGTGTGCAAAGTTTGCATGGTGTGGAATTGGGGGCATTAATAGGCCATCCTCATTGTATGAATTCCCTATGGGAGTGTAATGATTTGGAGCAGGTCAATATTGCAATTGATAGGGAGATTGCAATGCATTAATTTGATTATGACATGGGCACCTTGTAACATGAGTAGCTTGCATTACAAGGAGATGAGAGGGACTTAAAATTTGCTCAGGGTATCAATTTTCAATGTGTAATTCAAGGAGCACAAGATTATAGGGGAGTTTAGAGAGAACACCAAAGGGGGTTCATAGGAAGAGCACAAAACATTATTAGGGGAGATGGACAAAAAAGAAAAGAAGCATTGTGGTATAACAAATATACATAGAGTTGAACAAAAGCTCAAATTGAAAATTAAAATGGTCAACAGGAAGGTTGGTGATCCATATCTCTCAACTATTGGAATTAACCAAGAAATTTTACTTTTGTGATGTTAGTATAATTGCAGGTGAAAGAGTATCAAAAATCACATGTGCATACTTTAAGAAGAGGAAACATAATGACAACCATCAAATCAAAGAACACACACAACTTGATAACGAAGTTCACCCAATGTGGGTTACATCTTTGGGCCTGGTGTCAAGAGTGGGGAGGTCACTTCATTAAATTTTACAAGATGATGATGAGTGCATAATGTGTTATTTGTCCATACAAGGAATAACTCCCTTAACTAGAGTGGCATGTCTCTCCACGAAATTTTCTTCTATAAGAATTATCACTCATAAAAGCTCTCCTTCAACATGACAAAGTAACAAACTCTCACATGAAGTGGCATACAATGATCCTCCAACAGAATGGCATACATGGATCTCAACATCAAATCATCATCTCAGCGAAAATCAAAAGAAGAGATTACATTAATGCACCTTATACCTCCAAGTTTGGGAACGGATTGAAAATCGGCTATTAGGGTGAAGGAACTTCTCGTGCCATCATGTTCCTTGTGAAAATCCGTGAAATATGACTGTAAACTTGACCCCTTTCTGATTCGGTCAAATATGTGCTCCCTAAGAATCTCAAAGATACCTCACAAGATTCTCTTCTTGGACATAGAGAAAAATTGTACTGCTCAGATGAACAAATGGACTACGCCATTAGACTCCTGGTAAAAAACTAATTCATTTTAGCATAAACTCAGCATAGTTCTAACACCTTCAAAATTTTTCCCCAAGAGAACCTTAAAGATTCCTCATAAAGAATATTCTTTGAAATATTCCTAACATATGCTCTAACAATATTCCTAGAATATTCTCGAGATTCATGACTTCATTGACCTACTTGCACCCTCATCTCTCATGTATTCTCCATCATTCTCCATGGTTCCTTTTGAACTATTTGAATGGCATTTTATAGCAAAGTGTGAAGGTGAATAAAACAAAGTGTGTGGTTGGCATAATGATATTAGGTTACTTGTTGTTGGGAAGGTTGTGGGTTCAAAACCCATGGACTCCTATTTTTTCTTTAATATGGTTTTAAAGCATAATTTTAGTTTTAATATAGTTTTCAAACCATATAATATTTGGAAATCATATGTCCATATTGTAATGATTCCCAAAACCATGAGAATAAGAAAAAAATGGAGGTTGCACCATGCCAAATCCACTTGGGCCTAATTTGAGGTGCCATGTGGAACCATGCGATTGGGCCATGTGGCAAGCTCTCATTGGTCCACATCATATGCCACTTTTGTCACCTACTTTCCATGTGTCGACTCGTGGTTCGACCACATCACCTACTTGTGGGTCCACCTGGTTTGCTGACTGGGCTACCACATTAGCTCTATGGATTCCACTAGCTCGCTGAATTTTCTACCATATGTCATATGTACAGCATGTCATGTGGCAAAATGTTAACTTTGACTTTGAATTTTTCCTTGTTTGACCAAAACTTTTGCATGCGAACTCGGATTGAGGTGTCATTTGCATTGTTGGAAAGCCTGCGATGAGATCTTTGATCTGATCCTAGTTTCATTGCAATCCAAGGACTTTTATTTTTGAGATTTTTAAGAGCCACCTAGATCAGTTAATAGGCTCATGGTTCATAAAGACACTCTCACAAACATCCTTTATTTGCATCAACAATAGCTACACAACCTCAAACTCAACCTCTAACATCTGCATTCATAGATATAGGCTCCCATTGATGTGAAAAAAGGAGAATTACAAGGTGTAGGGGAGTAAGCTTCATCCATCAACTTTGTCAAGCAAGGCCACCTTGACCTCAATAGGGTAGCTCTAGAAAGAAATCTCATAATCATAGATGAATAGGAGAAAATTTCAAATGTTTACCAACATGTTTTTATTAACTTATGCCTTATGCCTTCTAAATGTGGTTGTATCATTGGTAGTTTTTAAAGATGTATCCATATAGACATAGTCATTGCATTGTAAGTGGACAAAGTAGAGATTTGAAGGCTCATGTCATATTAGCCTTCAAATTTTCTACCTCTATTTATACCAGGGAAGATTTTATGTACTTTTCAAGTGCTTAGGCACATTTTGCTAATATAAATTATATTGTTAATGTTACAAAAAAAACCGCTTAGGTTTCTCCATAATATTTTCCCAGGGAAAAAAAACTACAAATAAATTACATATATTTAATTGCTTTGATAAGGTAGATGAAATGAAATGATAGTTTAAATTTAAAACACTCTAAGTAGAACTTATCATTTCCTCAGTGTTTATAAAAAGGAGAAATGATCAACATGGAATAATATGAAAAAATCCTCCTAAGAGGTCACAGGGTTACATCCAGAGGTGGGTACAGTATGTATACCTCTGTGGACTTTAGTAGTCAAGTTGTTATGTGGAGGAGGGTCCCTTATCCCACAAACAAGGGGGTATCATACACCAATTTGGTGTTTGTCATGGTCATGACCTTAAAATTTGATTATTGTTGGTACAACTTGAGTGACCCTAATGACTAAGAACATGTATTTCCTCGTAATAGGTCACAAGTTACAATCTAGAGGGTGGTAGAGTATGTACACCTTGGTAGACTTTAGCAGTCAAATTGTTTTATGAAGGGTCCCTTATCCCACAAACAAGTAGGTCTCAACAAGTATCACACACCAAATTGTGTTTGGTTTGACTAAAGCTTAAAATTAAATTATTATTATTCTAAAAATGATATAATATTGAATTATTTCATATAGAAGCATTTAGACCAATAACATATATAATGATTACAACAAATACAATTAGTTGAAATTTTAAATTACTTAAAAAAAAAGTACATAATCAAAGAGATGACTATTTTTATCTCTAAACATGATCAAAGAGATTATTTATAAGCTTTAACTATATGACATCCCATCATGTGTTGAAAGAAAACTTCATCGTAAGCTTTTATGAATATTACAATATATGTTTAACTAGTATTAAATATAACACTAATGAACTTCTTATAATTTAGTTTATTTAATCTTAATTAAATTTTGTTACACATCATTTTGTCACCATGACACTTGATCATTAAAATTAATATCTCGCCATCCATAAACATGTTCCATTAGACTCCCTTAGAAGTCAAACAATAAAAAACCCTTGAAGAAGATGTGAATTTTGGGTAAAATGGCTTTATGAATTGTTAAGCGCGACCTGCATGCTTTTCCTTGTAAGTTTTCGCAATTTGTAGTTTCCATCCCTGATAACTGCATAGAAATGCACTTTGTCTTTCAATATAGACCGCGTAGGTAAATTTAAGATAAGTAAAAATAAAAAGTGAATTCCATAAGCATTGTTGGTCGACTATATCCGAACTAAAAGCTTCTAGGTCATATCTATTTAAGCCATGCCCCTCAGATCATGGAGCTAATTCCCTTCCATAAAGGAACCCTAATCCACCAATTAGAGGATGTCATCCTTCTCTTTTTGATTTGAAAATTCTTCCTCTTTGCCTATAAATTGACTAAAGGATAGAGGGATTAGGAGCTTCAGAGAAGATAGAATAATGTCGTTAGATTTAGATTTGAGGGCTTATCAGTTAAGAAGAGGTTTAGAGGCATTTGGGAGGAACCTCATGACATCAAGGCAAAGGTTGTAAGGCTCTTCTTCATCCTTGAATTAATACAAATGAATCATTTTTCCCATTGTATTTTCTTATTGAAATGATGAATGGTTTATGATTCTTTTGATATTCAGTAAGATAATCTCAATTTCTAATCTCCTTGATCATTAGATTAAGCTTGTTTGAATTGTTATGATTGCATATGCCTTTGATCTCTTTTATGTTTGTGAGTTCAGGTATTTTTGAGCATTTGGAAGCTTCATCGAGATAGAGCAGGGATCTTCATCAAGAATTTCACAAATAGGTAAGAGGCTTATTCTCCTACTCTTGTGTTTACAATTCGAACAAAATAAGCTTAGGGGAAGAGTCATTCAATTGTCTGTTTATTTCTAGTTTCCTTTAGGATCTAGGGAGACCACTCTTGTTAGTAAGAGGGATTTATCTGACATAACAAATTGGTGACTCCAATGGGGAACATCATTGTTCTCTTCTCTTTCTTTGTTTTTTCTTTCCAATATTTTTTGTTTAGCTGGACCTGAGTCTTGGTAAATTTATGATCTTTCAGATCTTCTGGTTTGATTGCTTTCTTTTTTATTTTTTCTTGGACTTCCTATATCTGTGTAGTTTCTATTCACCCACAAAGCAGAGATTTGCGCAGTTGTTGCCTCAGCAACCAAGCGCACGTGCACTAAACTATACTACTCGGTTGCATAGTTCCTAGAATTTTTTGAAAAAATAGGTTTTCTCTTACCTAGAGTCTGAATTTTGGTCTCTGAAAGTGTCATCATATTTATTTTGACTATCCAATACCTTTTCTGAACTTGTTTGAGTGTTTTGGTGAAGTCCTTTTGGAATAAATCCCTTTTGCAAAATTGATTAGGGTTTTGTCTGACTTGTTTCTTGACTGATAAAAAAGAGATAGGTTGTCCTCAAAATCACTGTATTCCTGTCTTTTTCTGTCAAATACACTAGATCCATTATCAATCTTACTGATTTGTGATGATTTTTTTTGTTTAATTGCAAATTAGGGTTTCTCAAGAATTAGTGTTTTGACGAGATGTGCTTCTTGTGCTACATTGAAAACATAAGTCATTTTCATTCCAGTAATGAAGTTTAATTAGAATTACACTTTAAACGTTGATTTCATAACATTCATTCAAGAATTTTTCATTTTAAGGATTTATTTGGGTGTTTTGAATTTGATTTCCTTTGGTCATTGCTCAAATATTTGTCTCGGTTTTTAAATAATTTTTGCATGCTTTTTGCTTTCATGTTTTTGGTTGAATTATGTCTGAGTGTTAATCTCCTTTGAGTGTCATTATTTTTTATCTTTGGAATTTTCATCTGATTTCCTTTACTTACACTTGATTGGTTCTTTAGTTGGATTAGTGAAGGGAAATAGTCTTGTTGTTCTTTCGCTACTTTGGAATCATCTTGTGTTTGTTTTGAAGAATTATCTTGCATAGATTACATTTGCATGGTTAGAGTTTTCATTTCATGAACAGAAATTGTGCATAGATTACATTTGCATAGTGTTCACGGAAATTGTGCATAGATTACATTTGTATAGTTTTCAAGCAAATTGTGCATAGATTACATTGTGTGGTTTGCAACTTAGAATTTTGAATTACATTAAAAAATTAGAAGTGGTACATTTTGGAGTTAATGTTTTAAAGAAGAACATCTTAACTTACTCTAGCTAGAATTCATCGAAATGAAGAGATTACAAATTTCATATTTGATGCATTAGAATTTCGAGTCGAGTCATAATATCATGAGTTTCACTCTCATTACCTATTGAGTAAATAACAACTTAATAACACAATGCTAATTAAAATAAATTAGAATTTTATATTTTTAGGGATCTTACCACCTACAATAGCTTAAGTGTAGGGATTTAGAATAGGAAACTGAGTAAATGTTTTCCAAAGCTATAGACAAACAGTAGAATCTTTCATTAGGGAGAGAAATCCAATTATTTCATTTTTGCTCTCGGAAACTATTTTTATACATGAGTTAAGCATGAGATCATGTTGGATCTAGTGAATTGATCATACCCACTTCATTGGCTATGATAGAGAGATTTGCACGTATTACAACGATGCTAAAAGGTGCTTGGGGTCACTTGAAAGTAAACCTCCAATTAACCATGTTAAGGAGCTTTCCAGGGGATTGAGCTTTGTTACTCTTCCCTTTCATGTACATCTGATTTAGGACTGTCCCCCCAGGTAGAATTGTTGTAGTTGGTAAACTTAGTGACCATAATCCTAGGGCTCTACCTAAGGTGATGGCAAAGGGAAGGACCTGTTGTACCTGGAACAGATCTTGGCTAGACTTACTTGGAATTTTTGGAGGGTAACCTTTGCTCAAGATGACATAAGTGTTGGAAATAATACTGGGGGGGGTGAATCAGTATTAGCAAATTAGTAACCTTTTCACTTCCATACTTAGATTCATTTACGCTACTTCAGTTAATGGAACCCGCATGTACATGCAACTGTGTTTAATGCAAGTAGCTTATATCCAGTAAACTTATGATTTAATTAATCAATTATATGTTGATCTTTAATCAGTGTATCAGAACTTCATTAACCATATGAATAGTAAAAAGGTGCAGTAAAACAGAACAGATCATCACACATAAGAAGCACACATGAACACCATGATATAAGGTGGAAACCCAATGTGGGACAAAAACCACCTGCTGTTGTTTTCTTTAAGATAAGAAAAACCTTTTTACAATATTGTACTAACATAGACTCATACCAGTACGCAGGAACCCACCTGCAGAAGGCTATACCTTCTCTCGTTCTCTAGCTACTACTGGAAGGGAGCTACAACCCCCTAGCTCTAGTACTAGCCGATTCGTTTACTAGTACATAGGCACCGGCCTACTGAAGGCTACAACCTTCTTGATTCATCACAACACCATAATATGAAGGACACGTTTCATCCAATTTTCATACTGGACCCATCAACAACATTGAAGCACAAAATCAATCACCACTGCAATACAACCATCAACTACACTTGCATCATTCATTTCTGAATCACCGAACCCTAAATCACTGAAACCCTGTCAACAAAACATAGTCACCAGAACACAGAGCATAACACATAACTCTTCAACAACAACCAAATCCAACTGCAACTTCAAATATCATATTTCACAATGTATACACTACTATGATGAACCAAACCAGCATGTATACACACTTTTACCAAAGCCAACCTGCATACAAATCTGCAAATATTTACTCATAACTTTGTAGCTATTCCAAACATTAGTCATACCCTGATCATAACATTTATACAATAAAACATGCGTCAATAATTTAGATCTAGTCTATCCATGATCAAACCACATAATGATAATGCATTCCAAGCCTTATGATCCCGATCCATCATCCATCATCAACCGCATAGGTGCATCCTTGGTTCAGATCAAGAAAAGCATCACAAACCCATAACCAGCATACTAGATCTCACACTTCATCAGATATTCAATCCTTGCACCCTTGCACTTTGGCCTAATGATCTTCTTCTCCTTATATAGGTTTAGGCTTCTCTCAATGCCATGGTCCAAAACCACGTAGGACCAATACCTTGCACCCAATACTTGGGGTCAATACCTCGGACCAAATAGCATGGACGAATACCACGGACCAAAACTTAGTTTTCTGACATGTATGCGCCTTTCCTTTTGTGAAAGTGTGTGTGTATGTTATACGTCCCCTTGTATATAAAGAACCTGCGTGTATACACTACTTGGTATATAGTGAACCTACGTATATATGTGACTTGGTATATAGTGAACCTGCATGTGTACACGACTTGGTATATGGTGAACTTGCATATATACGTGACTTGGTATATAGTGAACCTGCGTATACCTTTCTTTCTTCATTCTGTGAGTCTGAGTTGTGATTTGTCATCTGAGTGAGCTGCCACCAAGGACAACACTTGTGTCATACCTGTATCATAATGCCAACAATAAGCGAAGTTACTTGCCACAAATCATTTCATTAAGAAGCTTGTTAGTGTAACTAGTTCCAAATGCTCATATCTATATCAAATTTCACTTTGATTTTTATGACGTTGGATTTCGTCACCAACTAGTAATTAATGATCTCTGTGACAAGTTAGTTTATATGGTTTGAATCCCCTAGATTTTTTAGCGTGTGTTACCTTGTTTATTTTTACTTTTTAAAAGACCTTAGGTGTGGATTGTGAATATTATTTAATTTTATTAATAAAAACTATTTGGATTGAATCAAATGGAAACAATGTTGGAAGTTACTGATAAAGACCTCCCTTTTAGCGGGAATCCTAATCCTTTTCTTGATTTTGCAAATGTCAATCCTCCTTATATTGCTACATTGTCCCTTCCTAGATTCATGATAGGTTTACCTATATGGATGTTCTCAACTTCTTTAATTCCAAATACTCAAATTGTACTAGCTTAACTGAGTTTTTCACCTCAACCGAGTTCTCCATCTCAACATCACCAACCTACTATTGACCCTTTACCTTCTTCACCCAACATGTCCTCCTCCCTTTCTTCTTCTTCGCTTGGTAAAAGCCTTCATGCTAGTAACTAGGTGACTAAGAAGAAGAAGAAAGGGAAGAATAAGAAGAAGCAAGATAAGAAAGATGTCAGCCAACCAACCATCACTGTAAGTATTGGTAATGTTGAGTAAACTTCCACAATGCATCGTAAGCCAAAATACCCTTGCAAGCTTTATAAGGGTGACCACTTCCTTATGAATTGTCCTGGTATTCCTAACATTTTAGAAGCATGGTCAAATAATTCTCATCAACTTACTATTGATCCATCAACCCGTGATTCTTAGATTCCAGGGAAAAATCTTAAAGTTAGGTTTCCTTGTAGGAATGCAAAGGGACTCATCATAGCCACCTTTTCCCTCACATGGATGAAGCCTCAAAATTGTTGGAAAAACTTATTATTTCACAACAACAACTTCCAACTAATTACCACAAAATTTCTTCCCCCTACCGTCAGTTGACGAGGTGATTGATCTAAATCCAAGTACAGTCAACCTCACTCTTCCATTAGAGGGTGAAACATGTGTCACTAAGGTTGATGGACCATTTGTTGATCAAGTGGTCGAATCAATTCCATCTTTGGTCGGTCCCACTCTCCCTTTAGAGAGTGAAATTTATGCCCCTCAGGTTCTTCATGTTACCTAAAATTCTTCTGCACATGGGGGCATTTCATCTGTTGCTTTTGAACCACATCCAAGTAATGAGGCTATTTCCTTTGATTGGAGTAGACTGACAAAGCCTCTTCATCCTTCTTCCACCCCTTTCCAAGTCATTGTGAAAGCATATGGTAAGAATGTGCATTGCACAAATGTAGATGAAGGTGCTTCTATCAATATTTTATCCTCGATTGCTTCATAATCTTTGGGTTCCCCTCAGCTAGTGCCTATTACACATAATCTGTTATCTTTTAACAGAACCGTTAGTGAACCTTTAGGGATCCTTCCTAATTTACCTATTACTGATCCAGGTGGATGTTGGTGGCCACCCACCTATCCCATTTGGACCCCCACAACTGTCTCTTTCAGTTTTTCAGTTTCCTTAATTATAGCACAATTTACTATTTTTAACAGTTTTTCGGGTCCTAAACTTCTGGAGTTGTTTTGAGGCGTAAACGACGTTTTTTGGGAAATCTACCGCCAGCGATTTTCTATCTAAAATCATCTTTTCTGTCGTAGTCCTCAGAGAGATATTTCCAACAGGCTATCATGCGCGTCAAACGGAGATAATATGACAAATTCGCGACCTTGGGAAGTTGGCTGTCCAACTCACCCCAATGGGGCCCACAAACTCTTGGTGTTACATCTCCTCGGGTTAGGGTTTTGGTTGTTTAGGGTTTTCTCCTATTGTTCAATAATAAAAAGGCCCTTGAGCCTCATTGTAAGACAGTTCAGAGGCATGTAGCTGCCACATCTCTTCTTAGAGATAAGCTACCATCGCCCTAGCTGGTTTATTTCCATTTCTGTTTGTAAGCATATTTTAGTATTTTACAGTAATGAAATGAAGTATTATTTCAGCTGCATATCTGTCTTTATGGTTATTTCTGTATTTTATTGCGTTCCTGTTTAAATCCGGATCAATTACCTTGGAAGGTAATATTGTTTGTATCAATCTTATGGTAGTCCAAGGTCCCTTGGATTTCAATTTGCTCCTTGGGTGAGACTATGTCTATGCCACGAAAGCTATTGTATCGACACTCTTTCGCATGATGTCCTTCCCTCACAATGGAAACATTGTGACAATTAATCAACTTTCATACGTTGATCTTTCTTTGACTACTAGTCATCCGACAACCCTGAATGTTCCTTGTATGGAAGTGGTACCTAACTCACCACATGTTAATTATGTGGCAACCTATCTCATGTTTTTAGTTACCGATGAAAGCAAGCCTCTCACTATCTGCTCGACTTATTTTGACTTAGATCCTATAAATGACATGGTAAAAACTTCAATGGGGGCATTTGAATACGATTTTATTATCCCTATGGATCCCCTTGACATGTGTTCCTTCCAGAGAATTATTCTTCCATCTAATGAAGTCCTTTTGGAAGCCATGATCAAGGGGTGTCCCTTGATGTGTGTTTCTTCCATATGGAAGCCATGAATAAGTTACATGAGGATGGTTATTTTATTGTGTCAACCTCGTTAAAAAATGAAACAGGGTCTCATGAGCAAAGTTCTTTTCCTGTGTCAAGCTCGTTAAAAAATGAAACAAATCCTCCCCTATATGAGTTGAGTCGTTAACTAGATCTCATAAATGTTAAGTCGAGTTTTTCATTTGATCTTGTAAACAAGCCTTAATTTCATCCTCTTATTAGTAAATTATAGTCTACTTTGGTGATGAAATGAATTTTTGGGGGGCACGTGCCCTTGCAATCATTATGCTGGGGGCACGAAAACTTATCTCAAGCACAATTTTCTCTGTTTCAAGCTTGTGCAAAAATGAAACCTATCTCAAGTCCATTTCGGTTATTATTTTCAAGACTTGTTAAACTCATGAAAATACTGAGCTTCTTTTGCTATCTCTTCATGCTCGTAAAACATACATGAAAATACTAAGTTCTTTCTATCTTTTCCTGCTCGTTAATTAAATTGAAAGTCGGTAAGATGAGTATATTTTTATCACTTTTTCGAACTCGTTAAAACTTAAGAAAAAGTGAAACCATAGAATCCTCTTTTAAGCCCTTTTCAAACTCTCAAAACATGAAAAGATTGTTCGAGCACTTGATTGTTCAGACTCGTAAAAGTAAATGAACAATCGTCCACTCAGTATAAGTTTACCCCTTTTATGGATTGAACTGGACTATTTACGAAAAAAGTATACATTGACTTATTATGGTCAATAGAGTTCTCTCCTACATTATTTTATCCATTTTCAGGCTTGAGGGACTAAATTTACAAAAAAGAACACTGTGGAGTTTACTTATGTTTTTCTCCTCACTCCCTAAAATTGAAAAACACCGAGCTTTACTTTCTCCAGGCTCGTTAAAATTTTATGATAAAAGAACTAAATGAGTTTCCTTTTCGTGTCTTTTTAAACTCTTTAAACATGAAAATGATATCGAGTTACCCCTTTACTGGACTCCTTAAAATTAAACAGTATAGGACTCATTAAGCATAATGAGACTGAACCACTCTTTCTTAGGGTTCGTTAAAAATACTTCAGAGGACTCATCTGAAGGATGAGCTTACAAGACAAGCATATGTTATCCTCCTCAAGCTTGTAAGAAATAAAGAGAAACGTCCCAGTAATGGTGGGGGAAAAGTGGGAAAAGGTATTCATTTTACATTCATTATAAAGGCAGTATGTCGCTCTTGAACACGACACTCCATCACAGCTATATCCGGGTTGGGAAATCCATTTGTCTTACAGTTAATCGAACCCCATTGAAAGTCTTTAGTTGGTTTTGATATTATTGTTGAGTCAAATGCCGCCAAGTCAATTTTCATGTCATTATGTGTTCAAGAGAAGTTCAACCTCAGTTCATATTCCTTTGCAAATTTTATACTCCAGCCGTGTCGACCATCCCTGAGTCAATCCTTGCTATTATTCTTCAAAAACTTGACATTGCGTTTCGTGTCGTAGAATTTCTGTGACGGGTCGCTTCTTATCGACTTCAACTCATTATCTAGGAAGTTGATCTAGAAACCTTCAGTACCTTTAACCCTGCATGCCTTAATGACAGGTTTCTTGCTTTCGACGACAAGCTCTCATCATTAGCCTTCGATCGAACAACTCTATGAGTGTTTGACTTTAAATCATCTTTTCACACTCTATAGATTGTATTGAGAGTACCTTGAGAGTCATTGCCATTATTGGTGGTTTCTCTCGCGCTTGTTAATGGCTCACATCATTGACCACTAATCAAGTGGTTTCTACCATGTTCAACTTCGAGACATTCACTCGCATGGCTAGATTCGTACTACAGATCGAGAGATGGAGATTAAGACCCTAGATCTAGTTTCATCAATCCATGTTGCGAGGAGTTATATATTCATGATTATGTAGATAAATTCATAGTTGATGGCTGTGTCTATATTATGTCTACTATGGATATGATTCTTGAGTTTTTCCCGTACTTATTCATTGAGTTAGTTTTACTCTGAGTATGGGAATGTTGACCTTAGTGATGATTATATGTTGCATTGTAATCCTTGAATGTTTCTTGTAAGCTTCCAATCGTTGTCTCCGATCTAATCTTTAACATGATAAAGCACTTCAATCTTTAAAAACTTATTTTTCAGACTTCACACTTTAGGGGGCAATTTGTTACATGTCATTTTGTCACCATGACACTTGACCGTTAAAATGGATCTCTCGCCATCCATAAACATATTTCATTACACTTCCTTAGAAGTCAAACAATAAAAAACCCTTGAAGAAGATTTGAATTTTGGGTAAAATGGCTTTATAAATTGTTAAGTGTGACCTGCGCGCTTTTCCTAGTACGTTTTCACGCATTTGCAGTTTCTATCCCTGATAACTATGGAAAAATTCACTTTGTCTTCCACTATAGATAACATAGGTAAATCAAAGATAAGTAAAAATAAAAAGCGAATTGCAGAAGCATTGTTGGCCGAATATATCCCAATTGAAAGCTTCTAGGTCATATCTATTCGAGCCTTGCCCCTCAAGTCATGGAGCTAATTCCCTTCCATAAAGGAACCCTAATCCCCTAATTAGAGGATCTCATCCTTCTCTTTTGGATCTAAAACTTCTTCCTCTTGGCCTATAAATTGACTAGAGCATAGAGGGATTAGGAGGTTCAGAGAAAATAGACTTATGTTGTTGGATTTAAATTAGAGGGCTTATCAGCTAAGGAGAGGTTTAGAGGCATTTGGGAGGAACCTCTTGACATCAAGGCAAAGGTTGTAAGGCTCCTCTTTATTCTTGAATTAATACAAATGAATCCTTTTTCCCATTGTATTATCTTATTGAAATGATGAATGGTTTATGATTCTTTTCATATTCAATAAGATAATCTCAATTTCTAATCTCCTTGATCATTAGATTAAGCTTGTTTGAATTGTTATGATTGCATATGCCTTTGATCTCTTTTTTGTATGTGATTGCAGGTTTGTTTGAGCATTTGGAAGCTTCATCGAGATAGAGCAGGGATCTTCATCAAGCACTTCACAAATAGGTAAGAGGCTTATTATGCTACTCTTGTATTTACAATTCAAACGAAATAAGCTCAAGGAAAGAATCATTCAATTCTCTGTTTGTTTCTAGTTTCCTTTAGGATCTAGGGAGATCGCTCTTGTTAGTAAGTGGGATTTATCTGCCATAACAAATTTAATTACATTCTAAATTTGTGGTTTTATTTTTTTAAGATATATATATATATATATATATATATTATATATATTTATATTTCAATTTTATATGATTATGTTTATAGTGTTGTTGTGACATGGATTAAAAAATAAATGAATTAATTATTATATTATTACAATAATTGCATTTGTTTTTAAGTTTTTTACCATGGTAAATTAATAAAAGAGTGAGGTCCATAATGAAATTTAGTAATTGCCATTATAACACCAAGAGTACATCTAATAGTTTATAAGCCAACTATGACTTAACAAAAAAAAATGATTTCCATCCTCAACCCCTCCCATAAATTTTAAACCTAAAATCCAATAAAAACTCAACTGAAACCAACTAATGTACATCTTATAAATTCTTATCTTACGCTTCTATTATTTATAACAGAAAAAAACAAAATTAATACTCTCAATAAATACTCTTAGTTTGGCACAACATCAATACCAGTGAGTTTAACTATATTTGTATGTCTTACTATTAGTTCACATTTTAAGTATAACAATAGTACAAAGAAATATATCCACATCTAGAAGCATGCATGGTTGAGTATATATTTTAAACTATTTTATTCTACTTAGGCTATGTTAAATGTATTACTAACTTTATGCTACACTTCAGATATAACAATGGTACAAAGAAGCATGCATATTTAGGCAAATATCTCTATTATTGTGAATGGGGAACTTATAAGGACTTGTGAATATATTATATTATAAATAGTTTGACACCATGCAATGTGCCCCACTAAGTTAAGGTAATGATAAATGTTTTGGCAGGGTGTACGATTGACGAAGGTGGTTTCATGTATGATTGATAGGAGAGTACAACATGTGTGAGAGAATTAACTCAAACTTATTACTTGAGTTCTGCTGCGACTTTTTATTTACTTATTAAGCATGCAATAAATTTTGTTGAGTTGGTAGCTTATAATGGAAATATATAGGATTTTTAAATATAATAATATATTAGGGAGGTGTGCATATTAGGGAGTTTAGTGAAGGTTTATGTTGATTTTTTTTAGATTTGAAATTATGATATTTTTGAAAAGTATATGTTTTTAATTATTAGGTTTATTTAAGTTATATATGATAATTTATTTTTAAGGTTATGGCCAAGCCAAATAATAATTTGGTGTATGAAACTCTCTTGTTTATGAGACAAGGGACTCATCTTTGCACAACGATTTAATTACTAATGTCTGTAGAGGTATACATACTCATCCCCCTCTAGATTTGAACTTGTAACCTCATAAGAGAAAACAGATGCTCTTAATGATTAGGCACACTCAAACTATAGATTTGTTGTTATGTTAATCATCATTTATGTGTTTAGGTGTTTATTTGAAGTATGTAGAGTTTTGATAAACTAATAAAATTGGTGTGCGAATAGATGTCAACTTTTTTGCACCAATGCATGAATAAATGTCAACGTAAATTTAACTAAGCCTAATAATAGCATCAATGTTTAAGTCCACTTTTGTCGTTGGTTCTTCCTATTCCATTTATACAATGATAGTGGGGTCCAAATGGTTTGATGGGGCTCTAATAGTATGCTCAAGATGGATAATAATAGTGTCCACAAAGGTGCTAGGTAAGCTATTTGAGGCAAAGTGCACAAAAATGTCCATAGTGTTAGGCATAGGTGATGCCATAATAGTAGAGGGAAGATTAAGATGGACCATTGTTTGCTCTACTAGAAATTGTAGTGACAAAATAACAAAGGAAATCTCAATCTACTTCCCTCGGTGAACAATCATGGCGGCTTAGTCTAATCAACTTTCCATTCTCTGAGACTAAGAATGTATTGTCATATGTCACTGGTCACTAGTTACTAACCCTATCAATGCCTTTTAACTAGCATTTGAAATCCTCTTTCAACTATTCCCATTATAAGGCCGAGTAGGTCACAATTTTGCTAGTTTCCTCTACATCTCTCTCACGCTAATTCATACCCTTTTGGAGATCCTTTAGGTAACATATGACACAATTATGATTGCAATAATGACAATGGGCCATGGATGAGCACACTCGCCATGTGAGGATGCCCCAAACAAAGTTGATTGGGTTTGATTGGTGGTCCAAACTTGCTTCTAGCTTGTATACATTGCTCTCTCCCTCTATTCTAGCCATAATCTCATAGGTTTCTAATTCATCTTACACATGCTAGTTACGCCTTGCACACCCCAACACCTCCTTTCCCACAACTTTTCTACATATAATGCCTTAGCCAATAGTGACCCCTCAATAATGTTTGTATTCGCCTTAGTTTTAGTAATAACTCATTGCACATTTTAACTAGAGGAATATTGGACAAGCATGCTGAATAGTGTAAAGCTCTTACAATAATTATAGAATCTCTAATCACGACGACTTTATGCCTTTCACATTCGCCCCCACCTCATCTTTTCTACCTATAATGCCTTATTAATAGTGACCCCTTGATAGCATTTGTATTAGTCTTTGAGTTAAGTTTGTAGAGAATATGAAAAAATACAATCGAGTTAAACCTATTTCTTCTAGTAATAACTCATTGTACATTTTAATTAGAGAAATATTGGACAAGAATGGTAAATATTGTAAATCTTAGGATAATTAAAAAATCTTTAATCACCACTACTTCCTAAATCCGTTTAATATTGTAAATGCTTTTGTATAGTAGTTCATTATGATACCAAGTCCCCAAATATAATTTTTTGGCTTTAAAATTATAAACCACTTACTAATTTTATTTTATTTTTTTAAATAAATATTTTTTAATTCATAATTAAAAAAATCAATTTAACTTAAATAATAGTTCATTATGATACCAAGTCCCAAATATAATTTTTGGCTTTAAATTATAACCACTTACCTAATTTATTTTTATTTTTTTAAATAAATATTTTTAAATTCATAATTTAAAAAATCAAATTTTACTTAAAATTATCAAACTCAATTTTTGTAACACATATTCAATCCATTTTAAAAATACAACCCAAATATTAAAAACCATCCTTTAATTTTCAATAAAATATCCTAAATTTTGTATTTTATTATTATAAAAAAAATCCAAAAACACTTTCTTTCTTCCTTTTTTTTTTCGTTTATAAAATTATATTAAAAATATTTATATGGATAATCATATAAAACATTATTAAACCATTAATGATTAATATAACACATCAAACTCTTAAACTTAGACGCCACACTTCCACCTCATATGATATTACCCTTCATTTAATATTTATTAATTAATAAAAAATAAATAAATAAACTGTTGCGCCCAATCCAAGCTGTGAGCGAGGACCACATAAAGCGGTCACGAATCACATCAGCTCGCCCGTGCTTCTCTCGAGTTTTTCTTAATTTAAAACCATCTTTCTTATTGTTAATTTTGCTATAAATATATCTCTTTCTATTACTTTTTAATAACTACAGCGCAGCGACCTCCCCGAGTTCCCTACGCTACGGTTCTGTCGCGACGAGCGAATTCTACTGCGCAACAGAAGAAGGCAAGTGGGTTTCCTCCGTTCATATCTGGTTCGTAATTTGTTTATTCCAGCTAGAAAGGCGTCCTATATTATATCAGGGTATTGATTTAATGCGAATCAAACTGTATTTGTCTGCAACTAGGTTTTTTTTGGGTTGATCTTCAATTATATTCAGTCTGGTGCCTGTGCCTTGTGCATGCATTATTTTTCATATTCTCTACAAACGTAATTTTTCAATATTACTGGATGATGCGGAGAAAAGGAAAATCAGCTTTTGTTTAATCTTGCTCTGTATAGTACTCAGATTAGATGAATTTTATTTATTTTTCCTCAGACATGGCTCATACCCAAATCCATGCCATATCCTGCACCAATGTTTTCACCGGGGCATAGGAGGTTTCCACCGAAAAGAGGGTCTACTACAACTTAGGGATTGTACAGTTATTATGTTACCTTGATTACTTTTTCACATCGAGGGAATCCTGGTAGCGCTGTGATTTTCCAGTTTGTGATTTGATATTGGTCTCTGTCCTAGATTTTGCCTGGGCAAATGGTCTGGAAAGGACAAATGGGAGAAAAACTAATTCTAGGTTAAGTGTATAGGCTAATCATCTCGAGAATTTGTGCAATTCTCAGCTTAAATTCAGGACGTTTCAATCATGGGCGCCATGGGTTTGTTTTGGTTGTCTGAGCGACATTGATATGGATTCAGATAATGAGTATACCGTGGACTGTTAAATTTCAGGTGCCCGTTTTGGCTTCAATAGCAGAAATTGGTATTCTGCTCAGGATTATGGCCCTGCTACACAGAAGCCAATAATTTGTTCATATCCTACTTTAGATGGTAGGTTCAGGCCTTTGTAATTGATAGTCTCATAGGCTTGTGTCAGCCGCGTATGCTCACTATTGATGGGATTTTGGATGATGGGCAACAAGGACTGTTACATTTCAGTGGACCATGTTGTCTTTATAACACAGAATTCAAGGGATATGATCTTGCTACTTGTTGGGTATGTGTGAAAAATAAAGCAACTGCGTTGCTCTTCTCAACGGGCAGCAAATTTGCATCTCTTTTCCTTAGCGATCATACCTATTTTAACTTGTCTGTGACCCGTGTATGATCAATTTTGTTGTATATTAAGTTTTAAAAATTAGTAAATAAAGAAAATGCATAGGTATCCTATCTCGGGTTTCCGATCCTGTCCCATCAAGCCTGGTTCTCTTCAAAGGAAATAAGCCCAAAGAGGGATATGAGAGATTAAGGGGCAAAGCATTGCATTGCTGATTTACAGTCCGTTTCTTGGGGGCATTAAATTCACTCAATGTCCAAATACTTTGGGATTTGGTACATATGAGAAGCTGCTTTGCCTTAAGCTAAAATTAGGTGTGATTACCAGAAGATAAATGATGAACAGAATGGGCACAAATACTGATCAAATAAAGAATTACAAACACTTGGCTTTTTGGCTTATTGCTGTTTTCTTTTAATTTAATTTTTATGTTCTTTCTGGCTCATGGGAGGGGCTGAAGGGTTGGAGGAGACGCTGACACTTATGTACTGACAGACTGAGTTGCTTTCTGCATTCAAAAGTCGGAATCTGGTGAGTGTGATCATAGCTTACCTGGGCGGCGAATGTATAATGTACACAGATATGTGCCGGTAGGAAAACTGTGTAATCCATTTTTTAAAAGAAATCAATGGAAGGACATTTCAGATATTTCTTTAGATTGTGTAAGCCAGTCTTTTAGTCTAGATTCATAGGTGGTCCACTTTCTCACTTAATAAATGACATGAATCAAATAATCAACATAATGAATTTTTAGGAAATCAGTGAAAGCCCAAAATGGTGTTTGAATGGGTAACTTTGTATAAAATTTGTTCAAGCTTGATGACTGGTTTTGTGCCTTGTTGGTATAAATCCTATAGCCTCATTACTCCTTTTGCTTTGAAATACAATTCATCTCCTCCCCCCCCCCCCCCCCCCCCCTCTCCTCAAGCCTGTAAGGGAGAATGATATTGCCGGTACCATGCCAGCCCCGTCAACAATAGCCTCATGAAGTGCCCCAATCAACGTTTGGCTCATAAGGAACAAACATGCCAAAACATGGGATTTGAACTTGGATGGAGAGGATAACATTCCTACCTTCACCACCCAAGCTAGGCCTAGTGACTATAGCCCTGTCACTCTATTATGTTAAAAGAGTGCCTCAGTTTGTAATATAGGTCCTTGTGAAGATAGCCTTCTTCTACTGATACTTCTTACCTATATACCCATGGATAATGTATTTCACAATCAGCTGAAGTCTCACTACACTGGATCTTTTTGTCATGCTCACAAGCCAAAGCAGTGATTTTGTAATTGTGCCTGTTTATGTATTCTATTTATTTGACTTCTCCTTTTTATTCTTGTTCTTTAGGCAGGCGAAATTGGTTGCTTTGGACAGAGGAAGTTAATCAACAAACAAAGACATCTCACAATGGCAAAGAATAACTTCAAGAAGGAACATCCTTTAGGTATGCACAAGGATTATCAATAGACTGGAGCAACGCACAACATGAAATGGAATTGTATTGCAAGTCTTTTTGCTTTTAGGGTATTTATGTTATCAGCATACAATGCTGTAAAATCTTGTATATACGATACTGGAAAGTTGGAAACTCAACAGTGTTATTTCAATTCAGGCTTAATTCTAAAGTGTGTAACAAATAAAATAGTGTATAGTAAGCATTAATGTCTGTTCTTTAAAATTAATTATTTTAATTAAATACCATCTGGCTTTGTTACGGAAGAGATGATTATATTCTGAATTTTCAATTTTATCAAGAGGCTTTCATTTTCTTTTTGTTCTGTATTATCTTTTAAGAAATGTGACCCACATCTTTGGAATTCGTTATAGAGAGGAGGCAGGCAGAGGCTGGACGAATCCGAGACAAGTACCCTGATAGAATACCTGTAAATTCATGAACTTAATTCCAGATTAATACATCTTTTGATTTGTCAGGCCTTTTCAGTACTCTCTCAATAAAACAATACAATAGCTAGAAACGAAGATAGAAGGTCATTTTATTACATTGCTTGAGCTTTCTTTTTAGATATGATCACTCACTAGTTCATTGCTAAAAACTTGCAGGCTATTGTTGAGAAGGCAGAGAAGAGTGACATACCGGACATTGACAAGAAAAAGTAAGCATACACTATTGTTACCTTAGGAAGCTTCCGTCTTTCAATGCTGATCTTAAGATTCAAATTGACAGGTTTTCATTTGTTACACTTGTAATAAATATTATACATTAATATTTATTAATCTTTTCACCTATCAATTTCTTATGCTATCTCAGTTATGGTTGGCCATTAGGGTTTCCTTTCAACGTCATTATACTATCTACTTCTGCTCCTGCTCTTCATATTTTTTACAAGTCTAGAAGATGGACCCGGATAAAGGTTCTGAAACATTGAAGACTCAATCCCAACATTGATTAGCAATCCCAACCACAGAAACCTTAAATCTGTAGGTTTACATTGTTCATTATATTTTAATTATTTAAGTTAGGATGTTTTGTAGGAAGAAGTTTGAACTAATTTCTATCTTCCGGTCATGGCTGGGCCCGCCTTTTTTCAGTACTGTCTTAATACCACCCCTCTATTGACTCAAGAGAATCGAAAGTGTTTAGCTTTTCATTTGTTTTAGAATTAGTGTACCTTGATCCTTCTAGGGGTGCTTGAAACTTGCAAGAGTGAAAATGTTGTGCTGTATTTATGCTTGGATATTTATATTAAATTAGTCGTTAAGGAAGAGACTATCTATTATGCCAGGCTTGGCTGGGTAATGTTGCGAACCACCTCGTCATTATGTCAGACTAGGAATCTTCAGTATATATGAAAGAATCTATACTTGCTCTATTAGAAACTTAGTATTGTGAACCCCATATTTCGCATTTAACATACTTATGATATATTCCTGCATTTGTGTAATTGTTTCCTTATTACTCATCATATTTTTAGTAAATCCAGCTAGAGCTCCTTTTCATCACTGTATATGATTGTTAACACAATCTATAAGATGAGATGGAGTCGGATAGCCTCATATGGTTGGCATCGAATTATATAAGTAGCGTAAGTTTGAAATAAACTATCTTTATATTGCCCCATCTTGTGCCAATCTTCAGGGTACATTGTTCTATTTGTCATGTCCTTTGGGCATTTTTTGCATTTGAATAGGTAAAATTTTCCAGGGTTGTTTCCTTCTATCACACTATATCTTAGTGTACATGATAATGCAAAACCTTGAATTTGGACGCTAAGCGCTCCTTTTCAGTCATTGCTTCTGTCGTAGAAGACAAGTATTATGGTGCTTTATTTTGCTTTTCTCTACAAATATCTGCAGAATTAATTTACTGAAATGGTTATTTAAAATTTCTCTTATATCCTAAGCATCAACCATCCATATTTGACAGGTGAATGCATTTCCTTGAGAATTGCAATTAATGACATGGTTTTGGATTTTCAGATATCTGGTGCCAGCAGATCTTACCGTGGGGCAATTTGTATACGTGATTCGCAAGAGAATAAAGTTGAGCGCAGAGAAAGCGATATTTATATTTGTGAACAATGTGCTGCCTCCAACTGGTCAGTTAATTAAATTGATTTAATTTGACACGCAACTTTGCAGCAACTACTTATTTCTTATTTTATGATTTCCTGGTTCCAATATAAATTGTCTTGTCCCACTCTCCATTTTACATACAAAATTGACTCTCTATTTCTTTCCATATATCTAGGTCTTTCACATAGGGAGTTTGGCATGAGTCTTATTTTTTATTAAGCGTGTCAGTTGTTCATGGTTATGTACTTGTTTCCATGCAGCGGCCCTGATGTCATCTGTGTACGAGGAGCACAAGGATGAAGATGGTTTTCTTTATTTCACATACAGTGGTGAAAATACATTTGGCCAAGACAACGAGGCTTCTCTGGAGCCTAAACAGCAATAGGACTTATCCAGATTTCGGTACGGTGGTGAACGTAGCTTAGATGGACATGCAGTTATTGAATTTTGTTTTTTTTTAATATGTACGGGCCACAAGTAACTTTATAAGATGTTTTGACAACTGGATGTTGTTTGTTTTGACAACTGGATGTTGTAAAAACATTGCCAAAAGATGAAATCTTAACTGCAGTGTTACATGCTGTGATTAATATGCTATATGGGATTAGGCATTAAATCTGGGAAAATCCAAACATGACCGAACTTTGGAGGTCATCTAAGATTGATGCCTGCTTATGATATATGCTTTTATATATACATGTGGTAGATATAGATTAATTCTGGTGTAAAGAAAATCCTGAGAACTGGTTCCAATATAAATCTTCTGTTGGTATGAATGTTACATGAAATGATTAGAAAATTGTTTCAATCTGAATGCTTGGTAGTAGCTATATGGTTTCATCAGTGCTTTAAATCCTGATAACTAGTTCTAATATAACTGTTCGATTGGTGTGGTTGATATATACATTATGGGTTTGATGTCAAGTGAATGTTCGGTAGCAAACTTGTGAACGATAATGCAAATTGTCATTGTTGATTATGATACTTAGTAGGGGCATTGAGTGATGTACATAACCGAGGTCATGAAGTTCAAAACACTTTAACTAGTCAAATTGCACATTGAACTTGTGTCAGTTATTAATATATTTGCCCATGGACACGTACTGAATCACAATAATCTCATATAAAAAGGGATCTGGTTTAAAACCTCGCATTATTGCTTCCGCCTGTTGGCTCGTTCTCCATTATAAATGCTGATAACTTGTGAGCTTAGATCAAGGGGGAGCTGGTTCCCCCGCCCTGTGTACTGATAGGTATAGCACGTATTTAATACCACACAGCTTGTTACTAGTTGCATAGCATTGAGAATATTTAAGTACGTATTTAATACCGCACAGCTTGTTACAATTGTCGTTGAATAGATCCAAGGCCAATGTTCCATCAGACACATGTTCTCTACTTTTCTTCCCATTTGGGCTCTGATAAGGATTTTATTTAATCCTTATTTGCCAAAGCTACTGACATTAAACTTTTGTTTTTCTTGGGCACAAAAACCTTCACCACTAGATTTTGTCTACATGGTGCATATCGCAAACTTAAAAATGCAATATCTTGTCATCATGCTTAGATCATTCAAAGCATTTCTCCTCTTTAGTTAATTTTATATCATTGTGAGAAAGCAAATTATCATTATGACACCATTCCTTATTAAAGTCATCCTAAAATATTGAGAAATGAGAAATAAAACGTAAATCCGTTGATCATGTAAAACTTCCAAAGTCTAATGGATTGTAAGCCATCCTACCCCAATTCTAACATTTTCTCCATTCCCAAATTGCTAAGTAACTCGATTAGCAACTGGGGAACGTGCCTTAACCCAAGGCTTTCCAAATCATAAGTAATCTATGATGTTTATTAACCTAAACAACTCTTCATAGACATCCACTTAAGGCTTTCCAAACCATAAGTATTCCATGATGTTTACTAACCTAAACAACTCTTCTTAGGCAGCCGCTTAAGGTTTTCCAAACCATAGGTATTCCATGATGTTTACTAACCTAAACAACTCTTCATAGGCATCTGCTTAAGGCTTTCCAGACCATAAGTATTCCATGATGTTTACTAACCTAAACAACTCTTCATAGGCATCCGCTTAAGGCTTTCCAAACCATAAGTATTCCATGATGTTTACTAACCTAAACAACTCTTCATAGACATCCGTTTAAGGCTTTCCAAACCATAAGTATTCAATGATGTTTACTAACCTAAACAACTCTTCATGTCATGCCCATGCAAAGATCTCTCCTCATATGCCTCCTCTTCCACATCATAATCCTATAGTGTTTTTATCTAATATACACAATCTACTTATGGTTGTCAACGCATCCTACCAAAACATAGAGGGACCAACCAATGTAACCACAAAGTCCATAGAAGCTAATGTAAACATAGAGGGACCAACCAATGTAATCACAAAGTCCATAAAAGCTAATGTTGAATACTAGGTTTTTCCTTACTCTACCCAAACTTGCAAATTAAAAACACTTATTTTTTTTTTATAATCATATAATGCTTTAAATTCAAACTCATCATCAAATATCCAAAATAGGGTTCTAGTGTTTTGACATTACTTTGGCTAGGATTATCACACAATATCACACAAGTAACCATTGACATGAACTTCTATAATTCCTTACTAGCATGAGATTTTATTATATAAGAGGATTAGGTGCATGATTTTATATAAGAGGATTAGGTGCATGAAGAGTATCTTTGTCATGTTAAAACATTTAACAAAGGGGCATGAAAAGTAGTTACACCATGATATCTCATAACATGATTTCATTGCAGACATAATCGACCATCTTTATCTAGGTGGAAGATCATATCCATAAGTATAGAGCAATGTTTATAGTCATGTTTTGATCCATGCCTATTGGATGACTTTGTAATTGAATTAAGTTTAGACAAAAAAACATCATGCCATTTCAACAATAAATGATAATTGAAAATTTCATTGCATGGTAACATAGATTTGATTTTTGAAATCCATCCATTTAATAAAGTAGGGCTATCAAAATGGGTTAGTTTGACGATTTATCAGTGAAGTGGAGAGGTTGTTTATTTATCCACATCTAATTGTGGAACAATTGTTCCCTCTTCGATTACAAAATATTCTTGGATTTATGCTTCCACTCAATCTTGGGAATAATTAAAACATGGTTGGATTTATTTTTCTACTCAATCTATTGAGTGAATATAGGTTTACTTGTAAGTATTATTTATTTATTTATTTAGAACTTTATGAAAAAAAATCATAAATCTACTTCACAAGAGTAAAAGTATATACAATATACTCTAAAAAAACATTTATAATTAGCTTAGATCCATTATAACCTTAGAGCTATTAAGGGCCAAGAGGGATGAAATATCTCAAGGTGACAACCTCTTTTTGAGTGCAAAACTTGAAGAAGGTTTGCACCAAAGTGACAAAATTTGGTGAACATCTGATCATTTTATATATGCTAAATATTTTTAAGATTAATCTAATCATTTTAATTAAGTCTGTTCAGTTATATCAATTTGTTGATAACATAGAGCATACTAATAAAATGAATGACGAAAAATGTCAAAATAAACATTTTGAATGCAAAGTTACAATGCAATAATAATGAATGTGAAAATTTTAATAATAAAAATGTAGTCAATTACAAATACTTTACATTGTGATCAATCTCAATCTCTCTTTTTCTTTTTCTTTTTTTTTTTTAATAGTGACACCTACTACTGTGGCCATATTTTCATATCTATTATATGAAAAGGGAGTTGAAATTGTAGATCATTCAAATATTTAATTGAGGATATTGCAGTAAATATCACACCTTCCCTCTCTTGCTTTGTAATATTTATATTAGCTTCCCCAACATCAATGCGTGCGACTTATGGAGTGTTAAGCCCCAAACAAGATTCACATGAAGTTGTTTTTAATTACCTCTTTCAATAGGTGTAATAGGATTGTTTGAAGGAATGTTTCATCCCATATAACTTCCACAAGATTATTAAATCTTACTAAACATATGTGGATGGTTATGGGGTAAAATTCCAAGGTTAAACACTTCTTTCTAGAACTCTAAAAGCACCATTGATGAGTCTTGAATGAGTCATGATATCTATGTAAGATATCTCAAACTCATTATAATTGATAAATTTATTCTTATACAATCCACAAGCGAACTCCTCATTCTCCCAAATTTTTTTAGGAAGATTTAGAAATTATACTCTTTCATCAGATTAAACTGAACTAATTATACTCTTGTGTAATACCAATTTAGACCAACCAAATCTTACGAACTCGTCATCATCTCGATTAGGAACTAAGTTAAAGTGAGGAAACACACATACAATAGTTGCATTCTTTTGTGGTAACCATTTATCCAAGTTCACAAGTTCATAAGAAATAGTTCATGCAACAACATCTTGTTCCCATAACGGTTCAACAATGATGTATGATGCTGCAATTTTTCCTCCTCTTGTTAACCTCTTTTAGGAGGCAACATGTTAGAACCGTGAAACAACTTATTACAACCATTATAAACCTTAATGAAATTAGATTTTTCATTTGACGCATTTCCTTGAAAGGCCTCATTTACAACATCTTGATGCTTGAACATTAACAAAGCAAAATTTTGAATTGCATTCACAATTCTCTTCATTTGTCCAGCATGCATAATAGACAAACTCATCTTCTTACGATGCACTCTAACTATGTATTCAATTCCATTCTTGAATAAGTGATACTTATTCTCATGGCGATGAAAATTTGTTCTCTTGTCATAAAGGTATGGGCTTCCCAAAACTATGCCACATATATCTAATGGCACTACATCAAGCTCTACCTCATCTATGAAATTTGTAGTAATGGGGAATTTCAATTTACACTATCTAGTTACTTGCAACTATGCATTGTCACACACCCAACCTAAAGGATAAGGTCTTGAATGTGAAATGGTTTACAAATTTAACTTCTTGACTAAGTCTTTAGAAATCAAATTGGCTTGAGAACCACTATCAAATAGTGTGTCAATTTTGGTATGCTTTGAAACAATTATAATGTGGAAAAGTTCAATTTTTGTTTCATCATCTTCAGTGTCATTGGAACAACTTGAAGAACTAGTGATTGCTATGTTCTTACATTTAAAAACCATCACTGTAATCTTTGTTTCATCTCTTGAATCAAAACCTAAGTCATGTTCTATAATTGCAGTTGTTTTCTCCTTTTCTTTGTTTTTAAGTTTGTTGGGTCTCATTTATGGATGGAGTTTCCAACAATAATCTTCATCATGGCCATTTTTAAAACAATTTTTGCATGTGATTTTGTCTTTTTCCATTTTAATAGAAGCATTTTTCTTCCCTTTTCCCTTAAACTTACCCTTTCCTTTTTCTCCAAACTCAAGGGAACTCTCACTTTTCTCATTTGAACTATGTTTCCCTCTTGCTTCTAGATGTGTGGCTTGAACACAACTCTCATCTAAATTTGTGGGATTGAACATAAGAATAGTGTGTCTAAGGTAGCTATGTAAACCTCCAAAATATTTTAACAAAGTTCCTTGAGATGTTAAATCTACACCCAATACTAGAGCTCTTTTTCTAAACTCTTGAGTGTAATTTTGAACACTTTTTCCTTTACCTTGTCTAAATTTTGCCAACCCATAATAGTCTTCTGCATATAAGCTAATGGGTAAAACTGTCTTCTAAGTGCAGCAATAAATTCTATCCAGGAGGTTGAGACCTTACCATGATTTCTCATATCCTCTTGTGTTTTGGCTTCCCACCAAATGAAAGCAGCACTTTCCAACCTTAATGAAGCCAACTGAATATTTGTTTCATCATCTTTGATGTTTTGAATCCTGTAATAAATTCAAGTTGACGAACCCATTTATTCAAGTTGAAGAACCCTCTCCCTTTGGAGGCTTAGAGTTCTCTCCCTATAATCTTGTGTTTCTCTCTTCATAGATAACTTTCACCATATGGGTCATGTCAAATAATGCTTTTTTGAAAGCCTTCTCATCATTTGGCATGTTATCAAATTCTCCTTCATGAGACATTATTACTAAAGCTTCATGAACAACTTGAGGTGAAACTTGTGGTGGAGATTGCGGCAAATGTGGTCTCCTTGTCCTTGGTCCAAATTGAGGACCTGTACCCACAAGTTTTACTTCTCTCTTGCGCTTCAACCTTGTAAGCATAAAAAACACTTGAAAATAATTAAATCCTCACAGCAACAAAGAACCTATGCTCTGATACCAAACTTGATCTATATATGAAACTGTTTGAGGTTTATGTAAAATTGCAAGTGGTTAAATTTGAGTTTTTAAGCCTCTTATGTCAAATTCACAAACACGTAAACATGAATTTAAATTTCAAAAACTGCAGAATATTGCAGCAGACAATACCACCATAACAGTAAACACAAAACAAGAAGTGATGAAGAAGTTCACCCTTCTTGGGCTACGTCTCCCAGTCCAGCTTCCAATGCTTGGGCCTATATCATTATGCTCATAATAATAGTGATTACATCAAGTTACAGTGCTCAAATGGATTCAATAACATCTCCAATGGATTTACAGCTATAAAAAATCCATGCCTAGCCTCTTTTTGCTAGTCGACCTACAAGTCGACCTACAAATTCGCCAAGCTCGGTTAACCATCCAACAATTTTGCCCCTTTTTCCGCTAATTGGGCGATAAATTGGTGAACCACTGTCTCAAATTGTGGGATCATTACTTTTCCTAATGACCCTTGTCCACGCGCCGATGGTCACATGACCCCCATGTGACTAGGGGCTGGGCCCCTTCGGTGCATCCTTGGTCCCACCTTGGACCATGTGGGCGCAGTGATCGAGGTTGGGGATAGCCCTCGGTTCCTTTCCCATATCTCTGCCACCCTTATAGTTTAAATAACATTTATGTGGGTCCTTTAAACAAGGGCCACCAATGACGCGTTGGTCATGGCGGAGATTAGTATAGAGGATGTTTCAGGATCGAATCCTGCAGAGGTTAATTCAACATACCCCAACAAGTTTTTAGTGGCCATTGAGGTGCCATGTGACAGCGTCTGGCTGGGCCACATGGCGGCCTCTGGTTGGTCCACTTACCAACAACACCACCCAATCACATTCAACCTAGTTAGTGCCACTAACGCTTGCCATGTGGCAATATGTCATTGGACCTTTGAAGCACAGTCATAATTGCACAATCAGAAGGCCCAGTCAATTGTACGGATTACTAACTAGGCAGCGTGCACAATTTTTTTTGCTAAAATTTTCCTATTTGGGAAATTGATCAAAACTCATTTCCGGGAGCATTTGACGTCTGTTTTCTGCGAAACAAGTTGCGCCAAATTCAGGATGATGGGATCTATCCAATCATTCCATTTTATAGCCATTCCAACTATCCCATTGCAAAACTAACCTTCCACTAGTTCTATTAATAGTTAGAACTAGTTTAACTAAAAAGAACTTGAAATAAATGACCTTGATTTCCACAAATTATCAATCACACATGCTTAACTAAACTCCAATCCCTCTACCTCGAATTTACCTAACTAACTGAGTGACAAGTGCCATGTCACACAAGTTATTTGACTCTAAGTTGTCTGCTGATGTGGAAATTCGAATTTTCTCAATTTGACCAAGGAAATATCAAATTGAGACTTTCTTGCTACATTTTCAACAATGTCTCTCAGCAAGAAAGGGATTATCAACCACCCCTATCCTGTACCTATGGAATTCGAACTTCCCTCTTGACAAAGCCTTTGTCAAGATGTTAACATCTTGTTTCTTTGTTGGAATTTATTATAGCAACATTATCTGCATCTGCACACAATCTCGTAAATAATGTTATTGAATATCTATATGCTTGGATCAATTGTGAAATACTGTATTCTCAAAGAGCTTAATGCAACTATGATTATCAAAATACATCATAGTTGGATCCATCAACTGACCAAATAGTCCCACAAGTACCTTTCTCATCCATATGGCCTCATATGTTGTTTGACTTGCAACCATGTATTTTGCTTATGGTGAGTTGAGCGCCACAAATCTTTGCTTCCTACTATTCCAGGAAATCATTGTGGACCCAACACTAAAAATTCCACCATGTACTCTTTTTCTCAGATGGACTCCCTTCCCAACCTACATTTATGAAGCCCCACAAATTCACTCCCTCTGTCTGGATGTACCATAATCCATACTGGCTAGTGCCTCTAAGGTACCGTAAAATAAGCTTTGGTACCTTCCAATACAATGAGGTTGGCCTAACCATAGATTGGCTCCGTTGGTTTACCGCATAGCACATATTTGGTCATGTGTTCACAAGATACATTAGTGAGCCCATTAGCTGTCGATAAAAGGTGGCATCAACCTCTTCACCTTAAGAGGCATCCACCTTCCTCTAGTTGGTCTCTAGAAGTGTCTCCATTGGTTTAAAACTCTCCATGCAAAATATCTACAGTGTCTTGTTGGAATACTTTCCTTGAGACACAAACAATACCCCATCCCCTTGCCCTACTTCCAACTTAAGGAAGTAGTGCATGAGACCCATGTACTTCATTTCAAATTCCCTTGCAAGGTCCTCCTTGCAAGAGCTGATCAACTTCTCATCACATGTTAATATTAAATCATCAACATATAAAACAATGATAAGAAATTTACCTTCTACCAAGATATGATAAAGGTTCACATCCGCTGCACTTTGGTGAAGCCCAAACCAGTGAGATAACTATCGATACTGGTGTACCAAGCATGAGGTGCCTGTTTGAGACCATACAATGCTCACTTGAGTCCACACATAAATCTCTTGATAAAATGTCTCAAAACCTTCTAGTTGCTTTATGTACCCCTCCTCCTCAATAACACCATTGAGAAATGTTGTTTTTACATCAATCTGGTGAATCTTCCACCCCATTTGTGGAACTAGTGCAAGTATTGATATAATGGATGAATACCTTGCTAAAGGAGAAAATGTTTCCTCATAGTCAATTTTCTAAACTTGAGACAATCCTTTGGATAAAAATCTAGCCTTATACTTCTCCATGCTTCCATTTGCTACATGCTTAACCTTGAAGATCCATCTAAAACCCACAACTGATTTATTTGCCTGTCTTGGGTCCACTTCCCAAACACTGTTCTTTACAATGGATTCATAACATTAAACCAAACATGTTTCTCTACTTCTTCCTCGAAAGAGGATGGATTAGTCTCTATAAGCTCAATCAATAGAGCCATGCAACTAGTGTACCTCTCAGGTGACCTCCTTTGTCTACGCAAATTTTAAGGAGATCCCACATTCTCCCTTGCATCCTACACGAATCTATCAACTTCCCTACTTATTTTTCTACCTTATCTAGATGGTTTTGCTTGAGTGGATGTCTCCACTATGCCTCCTCTGATCCTCAATTTGTGGCTGCTCCACAACTTCTTGAGGATCCTACCCATGCTCCTGCTTTAGAGCTAAAAGCTCCTCTTCTCGTGGCATCTGAATCTCCCTCTAAAGAGAGAATTGCATCACTTCACACAACTGTCATTCTGAGGGATGGTAAGTACACATGGTAATTGTGTAGAGTTTCGATGTAACCACGAAAACTCCCAACTCTGTTTTCGAATCAAGATTCTTCCTTGAATCTTTGGAGACATGGTAATAAACAGAGGCTCCAAAAATCCTCAAGTGAGACACATCTTACTTTCTCCCTGAGAAAGCCTCCTCTAGTGTAACCATACCAAGAATCTGATGAGGACTCCGATTCTACAATTAAACTGCTATTTTACATTCCTCTACTAAAAAATGTAGTAACAGGCTTTTGTTATGTAGCATAGATCTCTCAGCTCCAACAATGCTACGGTTCATTCTCTAAGCTACCCATCCTGCTGTGGGTTGTGGGGTGCTTTCAACTTATCCTTGAAGTCATTCGAAACATACTCACCTCCATTGTCGCTCCTGAGAGCCTTCACCTTCTTGTTGGTCTCTTTCTCAACTAGTGCCTTGAATTCTACAAACTTGGAGAATGTCTCATCCTTCTTCTGCATGAAGAATATTGAACACTTCCTTCAGAAATCGTCAATAAAAATAACAAAATATTTATGTTTGGCAGTGGAGGCTGTCGAGAAAGATCCAAAAACATCAGAGTGGACTATTTCCATGAATGCATGTGCTTTGTTGTATTGATCATGGAATGTGGATTTTGCATACTTTCATAAGGTACAACCTTTGTAGATATCATGCTTCTCAAGTGATACTTTGAGGAGGTCATTGTAGTGCCCACCCTAGTTCCCTGACTCTAATATGACATTATCTGGCATACTTTAGTCTATGAGTAACTCAGGCTGAGGATCCAGAAACGTGACTCTATTATCAGCGAATGTGATGGTTATGTATGTTCTCTATTAATATTATGATTACGATATAATTAATGGTTATGTGTATTCTCTATTGATACCATGATGGTGATAGTAGTATAGGATAGACATGTTTCGATTGATGTTATAATGATGATAACCTTGATCTATATGTATGGTTCCACTAAGATTATGATGATGCTAGCCATGATGGAGGTATCCCCTATGTTAGCTACTTACATTAGTTCTGGTTCACAATGAATGGTGATGTG